>JACEGR010003439.1:0-105029 GCA_014170235.1 Listronotus bonariensis
CTCATAGCAGATTCTGGCATTTCCCTTCCATAACCCCACCAGACAAATACTGTGTCAATAGACCTCTCATTACAATTTTAATAAAAAAGTAAAACCCAAATAACGTCTGGCACCCTGCATCTTTGGATATATCTTTTACCTTTAGACTATGATAAGTAAGGTTGGATTGTCATATTTTATCCTCAAAAATTTTGTGCATTTGGTATAACCCCGTATAACTAAGTTAAATCCAAATAATATATTTTATTATTAAATCATTTTTTAAAGTAAATTATATATAAAAAAATATTTTATGTTATATGGTTTTTTTGAACTAAATGCTAAAACAATATTCGGAAACTCCTAGCTACTAGATCGCACCAAACTTATCATCAATCTAAAGTATTGATCAGACAAGTAATACAATTGTTTGGCACGTAAAATTTCTGTCATGATATTTACTCTGGATACGCTACGCCCAACAATTTTAATATCAGACTGATTAATACCCTAGATTAATGAGAAGATTGGTGATCTGTTGTATTTTATTGTTATCAAGATTAAAAGTTGGTGCGAATTTTCAGATTGTTCTGTAGTCCAGGAAAGAGTCAAATTCTAATTGACTTAATTTAACCCAAATTTGAAAAGCTTAGTAAAACCGTTTGAAAAACATTTAACAAAATTATAACATTTTAAGTAATTTTCTCAAACATTTTTTTTTTAATAAAAAATTATGACCCTACCTTTGACCTAAAGAGCGAACGGCAATAGGATTAACTTTTCCAGGCGACTTTATTAAATTTCTCGCCACTGTTATGCGTTTCCTTCATTCTAAATTGATTTTAATTCTAACAGATCCCTTTTACCGGCAAACTGCCTTTATTAAAGGGCACTATTAGGAATTGGTCAATTAATTATTGATTTAATTAAAATCCCCCAATAATACTTTTAATATAAAACGGTTTAGTTATTTTTTTATGACCTGGCCATTTTAATTAAAATAATTTTAACTTAACCAAAAACTAAAAAAAACATATTTAATATTTTACAATTGTAGTAGAAAACCATACTAGTCCAAGAGTCCGTAAGCGGCAGACCTTCCTTATTTGTGTAAGCCAAAACTTTGTCAGTGCATGCCTCTCAACATAAGTAGTGAAGCAATGGGAGATTACGGGAAGTTCGACCTTTATAGTGGATTTGGCAAGGTTCAAAGTGTTAAATAATTGAAACCCCATTTTGTTTTTAAAACTCTATTATAAACTATATAAGCAAGCAGTTTAAGTATATCAGGCGGTAATAGAATAACAAAACAAGCACTATTAGTCACGCATTTTTACATGCCAGCATTTAGTTAGATTGTCTCTTTTTCTCACATTGCCCAAATGTGTTATGGTGTTTAGCTCAACCGGTATATTACTTGGATACCTATTAGAAATAATTCTGAGTCGCCACACAGTTTTGACAGTTTTAATTCCTTGGCAGACAAACATTTTTAGATAGCTCAATGGTCAAAGAAAGTCCAATATTTCTATTATTTAACAAAATATAACAAAAGTCTTATACATAGGTTTTGTAGGGTTTTAAATAGGCATGTCCTACAAAGATTTCTATTTATGTACAGAGTTTCTTAAAGTTATTGCCATGAGTTTATTTTTTTAAGTTCTTGGTTTTGAAATACTCCGTATACATCAAAATATTTTTAGAACATGCCTATTTAGAAACCCTACAGTTATACAGGACTTATGGTCATATCTTGTTAAAAACAGAAATATTGAACTTTATCGGACCATTGGGGCACACAAATATGTTTGTCTGCCAAGGGGTTGAAACAGTTAAAACTGTCTGCCGACTAAAAATACCTTCTTCCAGGCACCCAAATAAATATGTAGGTATATAAAATTCATCTTTTACAAAATGGCGAAGGGTATGTTTCAATTAATTATACTTTGGTACCTGGTACCTGCCAAAGCCACTGTACAAGATGCTTTTATAGTCCCTACTTGTATGTTGGGAGCATACACTGACAAACTCTCAGCTTTTTCTACAAATGATTGAAAGTCGACCAGCCTGTAGGCTTTTACTTTATGCCATCTACTTTACAATGCAAAACGTTAATAAAAGAACGATTTATCGACAAAGTTTTTGTGTAAACTCATCCATTATATACCTTTCACTTACTATTACGTTTTCTTCAATATCCCTTCAATTTTTACAAAATCCGTTAGGTTTGCATGGATCATTCGAAAACCTTTATATTTCCTGATAATGTTGACTATGAGTTTTTGTCAACAGAACTCTTTTCTATTGTTGAGATGAATAGGGCAATAAATCGGATTTATTTACTAAAGAACTAAATTGCAGTGGTCCCTATAATATTCCAAAGTTTCTATTGCGCTATTAAATTGTACAGGGTGGGCAAGCAGAGTACGGCTTCCAATAAAAAAATCTTTGGTAAATACGGCCAAGAAAAATGGCTGGAAATTATTATTAAGATTCTAAGTCTATGTTCTGAACTCTCAATGTGTAATGATATTGTTAATTGTCATCAATTTTTCTCTAGCTGAATTTTTATATTAAGACCTTGAAGCCACGATAATACCTTATATTACTTCACTTTTTTTAGTGCTTTTAATAAACTATATAGGTTAGCTGACCAATTTTTAAATGTTTTTAATGCCATTATTAGAAGTTGTTTGACGGACATTCTCGTGCTCTGATTGTTGCGAAACCATGACATTGTTTTTGGCCGATTCCTTTTCTTCGTCTTTATTCAGCTTGCCGAATGACCTATATCATTCGGGCTGCATGAAACAAAAAGTGGCTGGACCCAGATGTCTAGCGATATATGCTAACTCTAACTCCTAAAATATCGTAATATAAAATTATAAATTTTTTAACGCTGTTTGCAGTAGAAGTGCAGAGTTGGTGGATTCTTAAAACCAGAATTTTCACCTATGATTTGGTTTAGAATATTGCTAAATAGCAAAAACATGTTTATGCATGTTCTAGTAATCACCATCACTGTTTCATTCTTTTGAATAAATTACTAAAACTCTATAACTGAAGAGAAAAACATTGATGCCTATGACTCAGCATGCCCCTGTCTCATTAAAGTAAGAGACAATACACAATACCAAAGTTTTTAAGATCAGGAAAAAATGTGACTTTTCTGATCATACATTCGTGTTTAGTAGTCCAAGACAATAGATCAACATAATCTACAACGGGCCATTTCCTTTTTTTATTTTATCAAGTGACTTAAGCTCCTATATTATTTCCTGTCAACGGGACCCACGTCAATCCGTTTACCTTTTCTTCAAAGATGACTTAGCACCCTCTTTGTCCTTATTCACTGTTGACGTATCGTGTCTATGATATATTTTTTTTAATATCACTACTTAATTTATATTCGTAAAGAAATGTAAAATAATATAAATTATTATATGAATATATAACAAATATTTTTTCTTTACACATAAAAATACTGAGATTTTAAGATTTTTTAAGTATTTTATGATTTAAAAAAGGTTTAGGTCCGGCACTGAGACATGACTTTTTATTGCGCATGTACCAAGCAACTCTTCGGTGGGCCTCGAGGTTTGTTTACCGCGCGAAGTCGTAAAAATCCGCAAAGAAAAGGCAAGCTAGGCTCTGTGTATCTAAATTTGAGATATCTATGTGCGCACATCTAAAAACCAAAATATATGGGAGCTTTTAATATTTATTTACGGTTAAAAGTGGTGGTAGTAATACGGCAAATAGTTTTTTTATTTCTTGCTGCTACTTTCAACGTTCTGCCAACAATTGCGCGGTATTATCTTTGGAAGAAAGTTTGTTTTTGCAAGATTGAAACACCTCATATCTGATCACATACCATTTCATAGCTGACCAAGACTCTGTTACAGCTTTCATTCTATGTTAGTAAGTAAGTAAAGTTTAAATTAGGTAAAAAATACTTACAAAAAGACACAAACTAAAAATGTCCTAACTCTTTTTGGCATTCCAAACTACCAACCAAATAGCAAGCATTACCTGAAAAAACAAAAATAGTTTTAACAAGAACCTATTTACACATTTATAAAAAAAACAATAGTAGTAATCATTGTTTATTATTATTTAAACTATTAGCTACGCAATCTTGCATAATTATTAGAGACAAAAAGCAACACCTAAATTTGCAGTTATACCTATCCGTATACATAACTAAAAGACGATACAAAATCGATTAAAAAGGTTAAAAGCGATCCCCAATGCATACGTAACGTATACACTTTATGCAACCAACTAAACCAATATAATTTTCTTGGGTTTGTGTATTAACCAACATTTGTGGTTGGTTTTGTGGAAATATTTTTTTATTTTTTTATTTTGTTGAACCAATATCGTAATACTTTATCAATAGCAAAGAATATGATAGCTACCGCAATAGTATAACGGACATGTTTAAAGAATACTGCGCCGAAAATCGAGAGCCCTCTCATAAGCCCGCTTATACAGACTCGAAGCTGTCCATATAAGCGCGTGGTGATAAATCGTTCGTATATCTGCCATTTAAACTGGACTTCCATTGCGGTAGCTATAATATTCTTTGCCAATAGTAATGAATACGTGTGCCGGATCGATAAGTTTGACGTAACCTATCAAAACCAACGTATCGCTTCTGCGCAAGCGCATTACAATACGGATACGGTTAAGTGATGTTTTTAAAAAGCTTTAAACACTTAACAACATTAAAGAATATATACATTTTTAGTAACAACAGTAAACATATTACTGCATGTTCTAATACATACAATGTTTTTTCAAGTAATTATAAACAATCATATATTTATCCTTTTTATTGTAAAAAATTAAAGTAACATTGATCAATTTTTATTAAGATTAAAAAATTAAACAATAATGATTAAAATTAAATAAGTACCCCAAATATGGAATACTATAAACACCATTTAAAGTTAAGCTTAACTAACAAGAAACTCTTTGAAAACTTTGGTATAGCAAAGAAAGCAACAACAATAATGTTGAAAAAATCACAGATCAGACGTTAGACTCTGATCCAGCGCAATTATTATACCCAGAGTCCACACCAATGCTGTGGTGTGTCTTAAGCGAGGTAAGAGGGGAGTTGATGCACAGGACTCAAATACAAGGCGAAAGGAAATACTTCTACGGAGCAGTAGGTTTCACCATCTAGGAGACACTAGGGATAAAAAAAAGAACCAAGTGGGCAGTTTGGGGCCGGTCCAGTTGGACCGGATATGGATGCACACGTGCGGCACTACTAGTTTCTCTATTTGGAACCGCCGTAAGTGAAGGAACTACACTGGACAATTGCTCGGAGCAGAGGTCATAGAAGTACCTATAAAAAGCGATAAATTCCCCACAGGCTGACGGTGAGCAAGAAAATGCCTCTCTGTTAGCGAAGGATTATTTATAAGGCGAGACAGCCCATTTTTTTCTTGATTCTTTTCTTTAAATTATTTTCCTCCTCTATAAGAAGCTTTTTAGATAATCAAAAAACCCAATTATGGAATGTTCCATAAGTGGGTACTATGATCTATACATATTTGGATTTGCCGACGGCTTTAAACTAATTTTTATATGTTTTATTAAGAAAAGTAAGAAAATCAAATACCGTTAAAAACTACAACAGAACATCTGAACTATCTCTAACAGTTATAAAAACTGTATTTTGTGCACTTTTTGTAGAAAAAATACAAATTTTACTAGATGGATGGACTAATTATTGCTTTACAGTCATGTTTCAGTGCACCTAGTTTTAGTATAAATATCACTGTAGTCGTGTAGCTTAGTTATTACTTACTATAAGAGGAGATACTTACTAGTTAGACGCGTCGTGCTTTTTATTAAATAAAGACAATGCAAGTCCAAGAAACATATTTTACTTAACTCACATCATTGTCTACGGTCTTCAAAGAAACACATATCATTTATGTTTTAATTTTTAAGATATAACCCAAATTTGCTTTTTTTTTAATGGTACACCCTGTATCTATGTCTTTAAAAAATGCATTTTTTCTTACGATTAAACCTAATATGTTGCATTGGTTTTAACAACAAAAATAACTGAAAGAAATAAAAAAATTGTTGGGGGTTATTTATTTTTAAAGGGTGTGTATAGAAAACACCCTATTTAACATATTTTTTAAAACATTTATTAACCAGAGCAATAACAATCACAGAAAATAAATTTATTAATTGAAGCAACTAAACAGTTATCTCAAGTACTTAATAATTTCTTGCGCTATTATTTAATTACAAAATGTGCTCAAATGCTTGCAACTAGTGGCGACATAAATGTAAAAATTTTGGTATTATATTAAAATTATTTAAGTTCTACTCAAAGTGTACCAAATATTTACATATATCTATATCGTCATTAGTTGTTACAAGCTGACTCTAAAAATGCATCGAATAGAATGGAAAGCATTTAAGCACATTTTGTTATTAAAAGTTCTCGTGCTGCGTTATCGGAGTCCGTTATTTAAGGAACGTTAGCGGCATACTTACCGTTGCGCTATTAACCGTCAAAGTTGTCAAAAGTAGTTTTATGTTGATCTCGCAAAGGAGTTTTGTTTAAGTTTGATCACTTTTATCTGATTTATGATGTTTTAAGCGAGGATACATCAATATAAATTGAAAAGGAAACAAAAATGGCGTATAGCGGATTAAACCTTCTCCTCAAAAACACTAAAATTAATTTAAAATACCGGATTTATAGCGGTACCACATTAGCGAAAAGTTTTTTAAATATCAGCGCAAAAAATATTAAGTATTTAAGATAATTGTTTACTTGCTATTATAAATTAATCTATTTTCTATGAAGTTTATTGTTTTGGTTAATAAATATTTGGTATTCTTGTTAAATTTTGTTTTTATATAGGTACATACCCTTCAAAAGTAAATTAATATTGATTTAATCCATGGCCAACTACTTCTTTTTTAATATTTTTGTTAGTTAAGCTGTGTGGAATAATGCAAAATATTAGGTGTTATACATTGTTATAATCGCATGAAAAAATGCATTTTTTAAATACCCAGATACAGGGTTCTCATTAAAAAAATGCAAGTTATATCTTAAAAATTAGAATATTTATATTTATTTAGGGTACGCTACCATATTCTACGTAGACAGTTATAAAACTTTAGTATTTTAATTTAACTTTATATATGTCAAGTAATAGAACAATAAAAATCGACAAATTTTGAGAATCACCCTGTATCTTTCAAGCCAATCAAGTTAGCGATTCTTTTTTAGATCTAGGTAATAATGACAACCAAAAAAATCCACCATGTTACAGTTTTCAGCGTTACTCACTAAAATTAAAGTTGCAGTTTATCTTTTAAAATGCAAATATCTCGAAGCAGCGCGCTTCTCTTTTAAAGATTATAAAATTAATATTCCAATTTATGCGTTAGCTTTTTCGCCACAGCTTGTTCCGGTTATAAACAGGTCATGTTACATTTTTCAGGTATAGTCTATTATAAATTTAAATGTAAACTATTTACATTAACTTTAAAAATGTAATAACAATAAAGTTTTCTTTGTTAAGTATAGTAATTATTATACTTAATATACATATATATATGTTCCATCAAATCTTATAAATTTATAAATTAAATAACGTTGCCTATGTAAAAGATACAAAATAAGGTTTAAGGTAGTGCCACCGGTGTAAAAAATAATGCTTAGAAAAATTACTAAACTTAGCATACTGGTACTTTCTAACAAAGAATCATCAAGCAGTTATACTTTTATAAGGGTCTACAGAAAACTGAAAATAAAGTTTATAAATATTGTGGAATAATTGCTTTTAACATTGATCCTTATGGAAAATCGCAGATTTTGTGTTAATTTACAAAGACTCATGTTCAAATTTCAATGAAAGTTGTATCAACGGAAAAGAAAATAATTCTGATCATTTCGACTAATTAAAATCGACCTTCAAAGCTTGTGATAGGAGTAATGAATACATACTAAGAAAAATATGCTTTTATATGCAACCGAACTAAAAATTAAAAAATAATTTTTCATTAAAAAATATTTTCACTTCATAGTAAAGCGTGGGGTGCTTAATATATTAAAATGTTGCAATTTCTTCATATATTTGCCAATATCTATGATGGAAAAGTTATGAAAAAATAAGTAAAATGCACCCCACGCTTTTACTATGAAGTGAAAAATATTTTTTTTAATGAAAAATTATTTTTTAATTTTAGTTCGGTTGCATATAAAAGCGTGTTTTTTTAGTTTTTTTAAACTATTAATTATTTTTCATTTTTAGTTCGTTATATTGCACAAAATTCTTAATATAACAGTAAATTAGAACATACTATTTAATTAAGCAGCAAAAGAAAAATAACCAGCCCCTAAGGAAAATAATGGTAGCAAATTTTAAAGTGGCAGTATTAGTAATTATATTTATTAAATAAATAATTAATAGTTTAAAAACTAAAAACACGCTTTTATATGCAACCGAACTAAAAATTAAAAAATAATTTTTCATTAAAAAAATATTTTCACTTCATAGTAAAAAGCGTGGGGTGCTTAATATATTAAATGTTATAATTATTATATTTGCCAATATCTTATGATGGAAAAGTTATGAAAAAATAGTAAAATGCAGCCCACGCTTTTTACTATGAAGTGAAAATATTTTTTTAATGAAAAATTATTTTTTAATTTTTAGTTCGGTTGCATATAAAAGCGTGTTTTTTTAGTTTTTTTAAACTATTAATTATTTTTCATTTTTTAGTTCGTTATATTGCACAAAATTCTTAATATAACAGTAAATTAGAACATACTATTTAATTAAGCAGCAAAAGAAAATAACCAGCCCCTATGAAATGACAATGGTAGCAAATTTTAAAATTTGCAAAAGATTGCAACTCACTAAAAAATTTCTTCTTCATTAAGTAGCAAAGTTTCAAATTTTGCCAACAGATGGCAATCCAGGCAATGTTTGGACCGTTGCCAACATTTTAGCAATCCACTAAAAAATTTCTTCTTCATTTAATAGCAAAGTTTGAAATTTTTCCAACAGATGGCATCCTAGGTGTTGTTTTTATAATATAATGGAATTTTTTTCCTGGCGATTAAAAAAAAGATAAAGGGATACTGTTTGCAGATTATTGCATTGTCATGGGTCCTTAATACGTGCAAAGTTTCAAAGAAATCGAATAGCTGGAAGTTGGTTAAAATTAGGCTCAAAGATTCCGTTACATAGCCAGATTGATAGATCCCACACTGTATATGGTTGGTTATTATAATGTGTTAAATGTGTTTTTTATTTTGTTTTAAAAGGGATTATCGCATATGCTCGATTTCTTTCATAAGCTTTAATACAAAAATGCTTTGATTTAAATGGCCAAATCTCTTTTAATAATTAAGTTATTAAGACAATTAAAAAATAAAATGTTAAGAAAACGTGAAGCTGTAACTTTATATTAACCGTTGTTTTTTACTGTAAGCAATAAATCCTACGGGGTGATAAAAAAAATTGAAAAAATGAATAATTTTTGATCGCCCTGTATAATGTGCTGTTAAAAGGAGAAATCTCATTTGTTAATAATTTATACCCTTACCCATTTCTGATATTTTATAATCACAAATTTGACTACTCCCTTTCAACAGCACATCATACGGGGCGATTTAAAGTTAATCGAGCATATGCGATAATTATTTTGTAAATTACTTTATTATAATTTATAAAATATTTTTGTTCTTGCTAACCAATTTTGTGGATATGGAGTTAGCCGATTTGGGAATTAAAGTATCGATATGTTTGCAATTTTTTTGCCGGTTCCTGTATAAAAGCAGTTAACACAAAAACCATTTTTGATGCAGGAAACAAAAAAAGCAATTATTTATCTCGAGGGATATTTTTCTTTCCTAAACCCTCTCCCACGGAACTTATTTCTTCATATAGCGACCAGACTCGCACGAAATTGAAACCATATTTTACGGTTAAGCTAAATAAAATTGTTATTACCTGCAGGAAATTGGAATAGGTGGATCTGGTTTCTGTATAACTTTGCTTACTGCCAGAGACAGTGTTTTTTATTTAATATATTTTTATCTTTAACACAAGCGCAACACAGCAATATGACAACAGTTTATCCGTTGTTTACAACAAGATATACATTATCAATATTTTTATGCTGGTTTGTTTTTATTCAATTTAAAACAACAAAAATATATAGTATACTAGCCGATCCGTGCCTCACTTCGTTGGGTGTTAATTATATTTTTCTCTGGACTTTTTGTTTTCAATCATAATAAAATACCTCAGCCTATAGCATTTCTGGTTAGTTTTCTAATTGTGAAATAATTTTTATGATCGAATCAGTAATTCCGGTAATTTTGCCCTTACAAACAAATATTCAATGTTACCAACTTTACTTCTCCTTATAATATTAGTATAAAATGAATATAAAAAAAAATCTACTTTAAAATAGGCAAATCTCGTTGCTTTTTCTCGCTTCGGGCGAGAATCGAACCCCGGACCACCCGCGTGGGAGACAAACATTCTACCCCCTGAGACCAATAAGGCTCATATATATGATGAAATCCGACCGGTTCGTACTTATATTATTCTGCTGCTTATCAGTATTTATTTCTAAAAATTTTTGTTTAATCATTATAAAATATAGCATATAGCCCTCCTAAATAGTGTTGTTTTCATTTTGTGGAAGAGTTTTTATGATCGGTTTGGGACTTCCGAAGATTAGCCCTTACAAAGTTATAGTTTATCCAAGATAGCCGACTATTGCGTACTTTGGTGGGCTTTAATATTTGACATTTTTGTTTAATCATTAGTAAATATAGCCTGTATCACTTCTACATAGTGTGTGCCTTTCTGATTGCAAAAGGATTTTTTTGATCGGTTTCAGTATTTCCCAAGATTATGGCGGCTACAAACAAACAAACAAACCAAAACAAACAAACAAAGGATTACAAAACTTTATCTTTTTATAATATTAGTATAGATTTGCCGCTAAAAATAAACTTAGTTTTCCCCTAATTACTTTATTCTGTATAACTGATATAACTTTTTACCACAAAGTCATTTTTACATGCAGACTAAATAAAAATTATTTTTTGGGGTCATGTATGTCACATATCACATCAAGAGAAAATAAAATGTATAAAAAAAATGTTGGTGACATCTTGATATTTTTTTACATTAAAAGTTATGTTACTGCAAACGCAAAGTTAATATTTTTTTCATGTTAGAGTGATTTGTTTTTAATTTATTTTTTGGTTTTACTTTTATACACAAAGTACAGGTCTAAATTTTAATTTTAAACGTCCTTTAAAAAAAAATAATTTAATAAAATGTTTTGGTTTGTAGCATGAAGAAGCACATAAACAAATCAGTATTCAGTATTTACTTATCACAAATATAGGAACTGTAATAACTCTTTTTGACTTAAAAAGTAATTTTAAAGTAAATAACTACTTTAACAAAAAAAAAAACAATTTTTAACTTTTTACATCATGGCGGTTCAATCAACTCACTTTATTTACATCTCTTTAATATGCAAATAGAACGAGTCTTTTTTCCGCTCTATATTTTGCATTTTCCGGTCGAGCAACAAGCATTTGGAACCGCGACAAACTCACCAAACCTTTCCAGGTGTCCAAAGCGGAAGTTACTTATTACTGCACATTCATTTCCTTTAATCGCTCGCGGTTGGTGAAATTAGTTTAAATTGTGGCAGTGGCGTAGTTGTGTTAAAGAGTTTTCTAATAATAAAATCCATATACAGTAAACCCGACATCAACTGAACCAAACGGACAAGTTACCCTTGATTTCTTCATTATTTCTTTTAGTTCATTTGTCACTATTTTTAAAATTTGACAGTTTGCAAATAAATGTATTCTAAATTATTGAAAATTAGTATTAATAAGGAATTTGCATGACTAAAGCATTGAAATGAAATTTATAATTTTTAATAATATTTTACAAAAGTAAGTACATACAACTCTTCTCAAAAATTAAATAATTAATGCATAGTTATAAAGAGGATAATTGTCTCTTAAAAAATAAGAAGGTTATGATTTTTTATTACAATATAATGGCCGTGCTGCAAAAATAAAAATTAATAAGGTTACAGAAGAAAAACATGTATAAAATGGTATTTTATTTTTTTTTATTCGGTCATGGAAAAATATAGTATGTAACACATCAAACCACGAAGGCTAAAAGCCTAAGCCTACTCAACGTACCGTGGGTGTCTTAAGCGAGGTAAGAGGAGTTTGCTGGACACGGGACTTAAACACTTGATGAAGATTTGGGGGGAAGGAAAGAAGACTCTCCGCGGGCAGCAGGTTCCACAGCCTAGAAACTCTAGGGATAAAAGAACGAACAAAGTGGGAAGTTCGGGGCCTGTCCAGTTGGACCGTATAGGGCATGCATACGCGGAACCACGAGTTTCTCTGTTGGGAACCGTGAGTGGAGGAACAATACTGGACAATTCTTCAGAGCAGAAGCCATGGAAGTACCTATAAAAAAGCGATAAATCCCCCACAGCCCGACGATGGGCAAGAGAGGAAGCCTTTCTGTAAGTGAAGAGTCATTAATGAGACGAATAGCTCTTCTTTGAATAGAATCAAGAATGTTTAGGGTTGTGGGGGACGCCATGCCCCAGATATGAGAACAATATTCCAAGGGAGGTCGGATTTGGGACACATATAAAGTGTATAAATTAGCAGGAGAAATACTTTTTGGCTCGAAGAGAAATCCAAGCTTTTTGAAGCTGCCGTGGCTATAGTACAATGTGTTTATGCCAGTTAAGGTTACTCAAATGTGACGCCCACAAGATTGAAAGGTGTCTTTGCTCTGTAGAAACTTGGCCGCTCATAAGTAGAGGATGAGTATTTGATGACTCTTTTCGCGACAAGGAACATGATTGTGTTTTGGACGAGATTTTTGGCGCCCCAATCCAATATTAAATTAAGATCCTGCGAAAGAGATATCTGCATCGCTCTGCGTTTGTTTTCCAAGTCAGGTTTAGTGATGGTTTAAGAACCTGAAAACTGGAGTGAAGGGTACTATCGTCGGCGAAACTATGGAATGGAATTAGTTGTGGGACGAGAGAAGGTCGTTGAGCGTGTGTGAAGAAGAAACAATGTTGGTGCCAGAACTGAGCCTCGAGGGACTCCAGGCATTTACTTGGTGAAAGCTCAGAAGAATGGCCGTCCAAGCAATAACTGATATCGACGATCAGATAGATAACTGAGAGAGCCAAGTAGAGTTAAGTTGAAAGACCATAGCAGGGAAGTTTATTAAGCAAGTGTCGAGCAAAGCCTTGGATATATCAAGAGCAACGATCTGGGACTCACCTAGAAACTCAAGAGACTTATTCCAGCAGTGTGAAACGAAGGAATAGAAGATCTGCTGTAGATCTTTGTGGCGAAATCCATACTGCCGTGTCGCGCAAAAATTTTTTGTGTCTTTCTAAGTGCATTGCAGTATTTGTGAACATTAATTAGTTTCTTTCGCCATTACTTTAGGTAAAGAACTGAGAGAATTGAAATTGGTCTATAAGTTAGATGGAAGAGATTTAGATCCTTTTCAGGAATAGGTTGAACACGTGCAGCTCTCCAGCTTTCTGGAAGATACCCGTGTTGTAAGAAATTGAAAGAGCCGAGTTAAGATTAGTGCAAGTTCTGAGCACATTTTTTTGCAAACTGATTGCTGGTATGCCATCCAGCCTAGAACTTTGCCGAAAATTTGCGATATACCGAAGTACGAAGTAGTATAAAAATAACTTGAAAATTATGCTTCGCCAAGTTTCGTTATTCTCCTAAGAACGTGCAGTGTTTGGGACCGGCTTAACACCGCAGAGCTACGTTTATAAAATTTAATTTTTTATTTGGGTGATTTTGGGTGAGCGCAATTAAATAGTGACTTGATTATTATTACCAGATTTACCATTTTTTGTTCTACACGAATTATTTTTTTTTATTTTTTTATAATGAAATGCCCCATTAATTTTGTTTGCAATGAAGTGAGCGTGCCAACTGTAGTAAGATTCTCTATTATTGAAACTCAATGCCTACCAGTTGCTGATAAATGGCAACACCGCAATTTAAATAAAGTTTGCTTACAATACTAATACCATCGGGTAATTGGGCAAGCCTAAAAACCCCCAAATACTGTATTTTGTATATAATTAAAGCACAATATTAAAAACTTTTTATGTATTGCAATAAAAATAAATAGGGAACTAAAAAAACAACAAAAATACGTTAGGGGCTAGCTGTTGTTAGGAACATAAAATAAATAATTTTTTTCTTGCATAGTAAATTATTTTATTTTATAAAAGTAAAAACATGGAGGCAATAAATAAGGTTTTGACTTAATTTAACAGAAATTAAAAAAAACACGAAAACAATAAAGGAAATGGCTGATCCAGCTCCTTGCGTTGAACATTACTAATCCCTAAAGAACACAAAAATTAGTTTTGTTAGTTGATAATATAGTGCCTGAATAAAGATTTTTCGTTTTTTTTCAACAAAATGACGGCTCCACGAAAATTAATTTTTAGATTTTCGGTAAAAAACAAGAGGTACTAGTTCACAAAGCATTAAACTTTAAAAAATAAGAAAAATACTTTAATCAAACACTGGTTTTTAATGTTTTTAAAACGATTTATAAACTTTAGTGAAATCTGTCAAGTGGTTTTTTAGCTACAATATTCACCAGTTAACAAAAACATCGTTTTAGGAAAAACGCAGATTTATTAAAATAACTATTTGAAGCATTTTAAAATTTTGTGATATTTACTTGTTTTCCTATTAAACTGCATATTGTGCTGTCGTTGTGATTGTTTTCAAACGACATTTTTCAAAACCAAAAAATTAGGTTATGGATATATTTAAAGTTTTATATCAGGAATATTAAGTAAAATTCATATTCTTAAAAATATACAGGGTGTTCCATTAAAAATATCAAAATTTATATCATTTCCGGTTAAACCGGATGTAATACACAGATGCTATTATATCTTTAATTGGCATCCGGTGTTTCAATTTAACGTTTTTAAATTTGAAACTATACGGTTGCACTAAAGAAAATAAATTGCTAGATACTAATTTCATTTTCACCCGGTATAATAAAATTCAATCTAAACGGATTATTACAATACAAGGCACTCCACTTACTTAAATAAATAATAACATTTGCTCTGCCGTAATTACACTGATTAGTTGGGGCAAGGACGAGGAATAAATTAAATTAGCTACCTTCATCAGCTGCTGCAAACATTAGGTCATACCTGGCAGCGTTATTTGATATTTACCTAACTTGTCTTTTAATTTTTAAAATTCGGTAAAAAGCACTTAAAGCTAGAAAGGCATATGGAAAAAAAAATATTATGACTTAGAAGTTATAACCAATTATTTTACACAAGAAATAGTAATTTATATAACAAGTGCATAAGGTGATACTTTTTTTACGAATGGGAAGTTTGACAGCACGAGCCATCAGGCGAGTGCGGCAATCCAGGGTAAAAAAACACTGTATGCATGTGATACATACTATATTTTTTCACGGCCGTATAAAAATTTCCCAAAATACCATTTTGTACACGTTTCATTTATTCAAACCTAATGATCTAAATTTTTGCAACACAGCCATTATATTGCAACAAAAAAATCATACCCTCCCATTAAATAAAAAAATTATTCTTTTTATTACTATGCATTTATTCTTTAATTTTTGAAAATTGTATATACTCATATTTTGGAGAAATAATACTAAAACTTGAAGTCGACTGACCACTTAGAATCTAAGATAAATTTAATTAAAAATAGATATTTAACATGGATGGTATACGATCTTTGTAGTTCTGTATCCGTTTTTAGTTATAAAAACAAGGTACCCGATAGATTTTTTAGAAAACTAACAGTCTTTTAATGGACGTGTTTTGAGTTTATGAAAAATATAAAAATAGCCAAATTTAAGCAACGAAAAAAAAGAAAAATTACCCATTTCTGCAGAAATGGCAGTGGTACCCAAACGGTACCACCTACGATAGCGAACATTTTTTTGGTATGTTAGTAAAGAAACAGCCTTGTGCAAATATTAAAGTAGCTAACTTTATAAAGGCGTGATCTGTCGTCATTGTTTAATTCTCTCTTACTTTGTGACTCACTCTGTATATTAACTGAAAACTAAAATTTGCAAGATGTAGGAACTATAGTAAATTGGTTTCTGATGTTGGATTTTTAAAATACCGTACCATTTTTTTAATGAAAGCCATAAACCATTGGAGAACGTAAAAAAAACTTTGTGGTATTTTTGCTTTTTCGACCATTTCTAGTAGGAATTCTAATAAAAGATTTATTCTTTAGATATGTCCTATGCTGTATATTATTTTGATTATTAATGTAGTTTGGGTCCTTATGGTCAAAATGCCGTCCGAAAATGACCTCGGTTTATTGCTAAAAATAGCAACGGTACCCGAACGCGTACCATCTACAGCACCCAGTTAATAGGCTTTAGAAGATTATAGAGTCGCAAAGATACAAAATTTGTAGCTAACTTGAAAATGCAACCCGTAGCGTGTTTTATAGAAATGACATTTTTTTCGAAAATGGCGATGGTACCTAAATCGGTAACTATGAGATATAAGAAGTTTATTTAATACTTAAAGTAAGACAGCTAAAAAGCAGTGTGGCGTAGCGTTCTGGGGCTGCCCCCCGCCCCTTCTGTTTTAGCGCCCTCAATCAATGGCACACCCATAAATTCTTCCTGGGAGGGCTTCAGCAAGTACTTCGATTTTCAAATTAATTAAAATTATAAAACTGATAGCGCCGGCGCTGAAAGGTCATTTAGTCGTTTACGCAAAAATAAAGTCATAACAAAGGAACACTATTGGCGAACAGAGGCTAAACGATTTAGCCCTAATAAGCATCGAGTCAGATTATGCTTCTAATGTGACTTTTGACACAGTTTTGGATAAAATGAAAAGTGTGAAGACCACGGCGGGCGTATTTTTGACCAGAATCCCTTTGTCTACGTACCCAAGAAAAAGGGCCAGATAATGACATGTACCTGTTTGACCAGGGATATTAAATTGAATACCTACCTTCGGTACTACGGTATGGGGCCCCGTCAGGATAATTAAAACAGTTTTAGGAAATTACGAATGGGTAGTTGTGGTAAACAAGTCCTTTTTTATTCCTTAATTAAACTAACACTAATACACACCACTATACTTACATTCAGTTAAGAATTCTATTCCCACCTTTATCATTAAATTACACTTTTATAAAAATCATTGATTTTTGCCAAAATCATGAAAAATTGCTTAAATTTCTACAAGAGCAAACTTTTATAAAAATATATTTTCTTAGTTTTGGTTAGTTCTGGTTAATTTAATATGTAAAAGTCAGACCAGAAATCGTGTTGACCGAAATTATCTTTCATATTCTTAAATAATATTTGCATCCTTTGGTCGAAAATGCCTAAGAGTACCCGCACCCTTTTACTTCCTGGTCGAAATTATATATGTTTTTAGTATCTGCTCCAAACTTTCCTTTATTTAAAAAAACATTTTTTATATTTGTAACTTTTTAAAGTGCGTTTTTGTTTTAGTTAAGTCCTATTTTGTATTTGTTTTTGCAGAAATATATTTTTGAAAGGTTTTTTTATTTATGAATTTTTAAAGGGCGTTTGTTTTAGTTAACTCGTATTTTATATTTGTTTTCCAAAAATATATTTTAAAAATTGTTTATTTATATCTAAAAAATTATTAAAAAATGTTTTATTTAAAAGTTGAGCCAAATTTATCAAAATTATGTAGATTTTCATTCTATAGCGTGGTATGATAACATTAATATCAAAGGATTTTTAAATAATTCACGTTTTTATTTGTACATAACTTATTTTAATGTACTTGTACTTTGCACCAAAAAATATTTATTAGTATACTGCTCTATAAAAAGTTAGGTCACCCCAATAATAATTCGCCCTTCCCCCGCCCTTCCCCCGCTTTGACCCATTCTACGCTACTGCTAAAAGTAGTCCTTGGCTACTTATTTTAGAAGTAATAAAATTATATGTCAAACATACCAGTTTTATTTGGTACATGGTTGTAATTTAAATTCAACAATGTTCAAGATAAAGCTACATCACACCCCAAAATTTTATTTTTGGTAGATGCAATAAAATAGTCAAAGCTTTATTTTTCTAAAATAATGAGACCGCAGTATCTTTTGTATAAAATGAAGAAAGCAACCATACTTCGGTGAAGTGTTAATAAGAAAATAATTAAATTTACCATAGCACACTATATAAATTTCTAAATTAATATTTTAGGTATGAAATATTTAACTGAGTTATATATTTATTTATTTATTCTTAGCTTTTTGTCAATAAAATTTATTACTTTACAAAAATCCATGTAATTGACATAAAGAATTTTAATAATAATAAAATTGCTTTATTTTTAAAATTATTCTTTTAACAAAGCAGTTAAGATTTTTTCCTCTGCTATCATATAAAGAATTATTAATACTTTTTAAACATTTTTTGTTTAATTAAACATACTGTTTCTAAAATATAAATAAAGGTAAGAGTTAAAATTCTCTATGACCTAAACAATTGTTTACACCAATCTTTTGTATTAGTTTTGCAAATATATCTAACTGCTCTTTTTTTATAGAAATATTGAATTTTATAAATATTGATACAAGTTTTCCCCATAAAGCAGAATTTTATATTTTATAATAGAATCAATTAAAGAAGAATGAATATGTTGTAAAAGTATTTGCTTTTATTTTTTAATAAAAAATTACATGTATTTTATACTAGCCCAAAATAAGATACGTAGTTTTCAGTTTAAAAAAGAACAACATATACCGTCATAGATAACAAAATTCATTTTATTCGTTGCTTTATTATTCTTTTCTTCCAAATAATTTCTTTTCGCATTCTCCAGGCGCTCATTTTACACAAAGCAGGTTTAAAAATTTAAAGTTTTTTAAGGCTTTTGTGTCTATAAAGTAGGCAATGCCAGATATATGGGCATTTAGGAAGAATAAACTAGAGCTTTATGACTTAGATTGCCAGACTGCCTAAATCGATCTGGTTTTATGATATTTAGAAAAAATAGATAAACATCGTACACAATGTTTTTTAGTAGGGTTATTTAAAGTAAATTTCTAATAAATAAAAAATAAAAGTTTCTAAGAACATAATATACTATGTGTTTGCTGTCGTTTGATGACATGTTTTTAACAAGTTGTTTCGACCATAACTTTTTTATCTTTTACGATAGGAAAATTACATTTATTATATTGTTATCTGACATAATTGTAGATGGATCAATCCAATCACTTGTTTTTTATTACTATCTGGAAATAACTGCAACTTTTATATTTGAAATGCCACCACTAGTATATTTTATCTTATTTCGATAAAATATAACATTCTAAATACAATGACACCTCACCTATCACTTTTTGACATTTCTGCTGCCATAAATTAATTTTTTAAATTCTAATCTGAAGTGCCATGTTTAATCTAAAACGGCATATTTACTAAGTCAAGTAGCCATGGAAAAATAAGAATTATTTATCATTTGCTTTTTACGACTTCTCAGGGCGAGAGTCAAAGTTGCAAAACCTATTTATGGTTATAGGTCCATTTTTAAAATAAACGAAGGGTAACTCGTTAACATATCCTAAAAGGGCATTTTATTCCCAATAACTTGGTACCACAGCGGTATTTTTAAGTAAGGCCTCACTACAGAACACCAAATATTCATACAATGTTGTCATAAATCGATATTATCAACGACAAAGGAAAGAAATTACAGATAACCATGTAACTCTATTTAAAACCTATGCGTTAAATGTTAAATAAATGAAAACGTCCTTGTAAGTTATTTAAGTAATTAAAAATTAAACATTAAATTACTTTAAATAAAGCTAGTTTTTAAACTGGTTTATGCTAAATGAAGCCTGATTTGCAGTGTGGCAAGCAATTACGG
This sequence comes from Listronotus bonariensis, assembly GCA_014170235.1. Lineage (NCBI taxonomy): Eukaryota > Metazoa > Arthropoda > Insecta > Coleoptera > Curculionidae > Listronotus > Listronotus bonariensis. Next base: position 20,008 of record JACEGR010003439.1, read on the forward strand.
AAGGTGTTCTCTCGGATGACCTCAAAGCTCCGGGATTGCTAACACAGTCGGAAACCCGGGGTCCTACTCCGGTAAACTCTGGGGCATTCTGCTGCGTCTAAATCTCTCTAAAATATATATTTTCTCCCGATATTTGCAGGATATGGCGTCCAATCGAGTCCTGGTAAACTTATTTTATGTCACTAGCTGACACAAAATAAATTTAATAAAATATTGCATTTAAGTAACACTAATAAAATATGATAAAATATTTATAAAGGTAATATTTTTTATTATAGTATAATATTGCTTTATGTAATAATTGCTTGATATTTTAAGCATTATCCCATCAGCAAATAAACCAACAAAGTTACATCATGTTGTATACTCTACTACTAAATATATCTAATTTAGGTTGATAACAACCTTATACAATTTAAGAATGATTGGGATTAAATTAAATTAAATATTTTGTTACGAAAATTATTACATATATTTTAAATTCAGTTAAGAAAAAATATAGATAATTTGTGTTTTGCAAGGTAAGAGTAAAAAATTTTTAAAGAAAAAGTCAAAAAAGTTTTTTTTTTAATTTTGCACATCAAAGCACTTGTTTGCAAAGTCACATTTGTGATATTTTTTGTTATTGCTTTCAATAAACATGTCATTATATTAAACCTTAATAAAGTGGTATAAATAATAGTTTAGGTAACACGATCATATTAATATAAATATTTATATTTTTAAGTGATTCCTTTGTGACGTATAATTGCGCGACTACGATTTAGGTGAGAAAATGCCACCCGGTCATCAGTTCTGTGGGACTATTACCATATGGAACTTTTTTCTTTAGGAACTGGGAGCCAGTGAACATTATAAATTCATTTTAAGCTTTTACGATTAACTACAGCAGCAACCTGTGGCGCGTGTCAATGTAAATGGGGGAAAGGGGGCTGAGCATATCAGAAAAAAATCAACTAACCTTAATTCACATTTGAAAACATTTCCGTTTTTTTTTTGCATTAAATTCTAACCTAACCAATTTTCTACAAAAGCTTCGTCACTTTTATTCAATATAGTAGTTTATTGATTCTTAGAGCTAAATCTCCAATATGAGGCGTCTTAATGCAAAACCCGACATCTCAAGAAATTAACTGAAATCTATTACCTGTAGGTTTTTTTAATATATAATATCTTTACAGTATCATAAAGAATTTTTTAATTGCTACTTGGTAACAATTAAAACTATGTCAACCAAGTTAATGCGACAAAAATAATTATTGAAAATTAGGTCGCAAATGGTGTAAGGGTAAAAACACTAAACCACAGGAACTATTTTTAGTTTAGTTAGAAACTAGCTACATTCGCTATACTATTGGTAGCCCGTACTGGCTTGACAAGAACTTTAACATCTTTACTTAACATCACTTAAAACTTTTTATATGTTTCTTTCTTTTTTTACTTTTGGGTCAATTTGTTTACCTAAACTGGTTTGTTTTGATGTTTAAACACCTCTTGACTCTGTGGGTTTATTTTTATAAAGTAAAACATTGTTTCTCTTCATTTATTATACGGTTCAAAGTTTAAGCTTTAAAATTTAGGACGTGTTTTCTTTATAACCAAAATATTTAAATAATTTCTTTAATTTTTAAATTTTGCATACCATCCGATACATAATGTTTACAATATTTGTTATTATAATTAATTTTTATTACTTTCCATTAAATTTATTAGCTTTATATTAAATTTTATTTAATAAAGTAAAAATTGTTAATTTTTTCATTTATGATACAGCTTAAAGTTTAAGCTTCAAAACTATTTTATGTTGTGTTATTTGTTTTAATTAAGTATGTGTTTTCTTTATTACTAAAATATTAAAATAAATATTAAAATTTTTAAATTTTGCATACCATTCCACAAAGAATGTTTACAATATTTATTATAATAATTACTTTTTATTATTTTATATTAAAAATTATCTGCTTTTTAATAAATTTGTAATTACGTAACAAAGTAAAATATGTAATGGTAAATTTACGGTAACTTAATTTTCTAATTTAGTTAATGTCGCGTTAAGTCTCACATTGCATACATTTATTTTAAAGTAAATTCTACTAGGTACTGAACCAAATAACTATGTAAGTGTTAAAAAATGCGTTGACTTAATAACACTTTACACAGGGTGTTTAACAAGCTTTCTGAGGCTAAAATATGACGATCTAATAGAACTTACCTCAGTCCAAAAGTGGCTGATTTTAAATATACAGTATTTTAAAAATTTAATTCAGTTTAAGTTTTTTTTTAACAATTTTTGTTTTATAGGTGTATTGTCAGAATATTTGGCTAGGAAAAGTAAGTTTAAAACTTAGAATATTTTTTAAAAATATTTTTGGTAATCCAAAGGGTACTATTTAATTTGTGTACTTTTCCGCACTAGTGCGAAAAAGATACTTTCTAAACTGTTTTGCGCGCAAATAAGTGCTATTAGCGGTGCAACGGAAATATAATATACATGTTTAATTTTAAAAATCCTGATGGTGGTATTTTCCGAGACTACTAAGGAATAAATATACCAAAAGTGATATATCTCATAGCTAAAGTACAACATATGTGTCTCAAAGCACCAGCCTAACATTTAGGTGAGGTTCAAACCGTGTGTCTCATGGCAGTCAACGTGTTAAAAAGCGTTCTTGGTGTTTTATTTAAAAAACCCAATTTTGTGTTATGAACTTTAAAATAAAAGTCAATGGAAATAATTCACACACGCTGCAAAAGAATTCTACATGTCCACAATTCCTAAAAGTTCTATATTTACATTTTTTTTTCGGATTTCTGATATTAAGCGTGTTACAAGGGCCTGGCAAAAATAACAAAATTTAAAAAATGCTCTGTATTTAATCCAGTTAGCCAAAATTTATCATATATCATTGAATTTGTTGCAAATATTATAATCGAGATTAAGCATTCAGATCTCTTTTAGTCTTTGCTACACCCTGCAATGTCAGCGAAAAGGCGACATCCGTTGATACGATTTTTGGTTTTAAATTAAAAGTATTATTTGTTCTTTGTAACAAAAACAAAACATTTAATTTCTTGCCAAATTACTTAAGGGTCCCAAAAAATCCATATAATCTGAGCGCCAGCAGCCAAAATATCAAATCTTCCAATTTCAGTTATTTGATTTAACTATAAAGTTACCAAACCAAAACATTATAAAATATGGGGCAAGTTATAACTCTGAAAATGTTTAGCGAATAAACTAAATTGTCTACAGACTTCATTAAAACCGTGCATTTTGCATAAATCTCGAGATCCAAAATTAATTCCGTTTCCCAAGCTCTGGAGTTTCTCCATTTTAGGTAAATATAATTAAATACTGCAAGTACAATTAAATCCATTTTGAAATTGGGGTAGTTAGAATTGTGCTTTAGGGAATCTGGACATATACACGGAAATAAGTCAAACCTCTTGAGCGATCGTGTAACAGGACCTGCATTTAGCAGGAGCCATTGAGAGAATAATTAGGTTATTAAGCAACGTGATTGTCATTAGGTGAGAGTGTTTTTGCGTGACATAAAACAAGGAAATTATTAAGGTTTATTAAGCACTGGGGTAGAAACGATGACGAAAATATTGTTTTGGAAATGCCATTACGCCATTTAACTGTGATTTTTTGACGTGACAAGGTCTTATAATTTGATGTGTCAGCCCAGCAGCTAATTTTGTAATAAAAAATAAATTCAACATTTAAAATAAAATATACAGTCCACTTTTTTTAATACCAAGCATAACATTGGTCTCATCGAACCGGATATTGGATTGGTAAAAGTGGAGAAGTTCTTAAGAAAATATTGAAGAAATTCACCAGTAAACCGGCAAAAATAGAGTCAGGTTAAAGGTTTTTATTGGAGCCAGAATAACTATTTGGAATTGGTAGCAGAGCGTTTATTTGAGTTAAAGAACGCATACAGACGGTCAGGTAGGCGGTATAATAAGAAAATTAAAATACAGACTTCGTGTTTCACCAATTTTCCTTTATTTTCACAAGACAGTGACAGTAAATTCTGTTTTAGACAGTGACAGTTAGTTCGTGACAAATAATTTTGGAAATAATTAAAATTTAATATATTTTTAATTTGTAATATTAACATGGCAGATATCGCCTCTTTAAAATTAAAAAGAAGCATTTTAAAAAGTAAACTTACTCGAAATAAAAATTATTTGGATTCTGTTAATAAAAATGAACTAAATCATGAAATAGTTCAGCAATTACAGATTAGATTGGACAAACTTGAGCCAATTTGGGGAAGAGTTTGATGACCTACAGTTACAAATAGATCAGGAAAGGTCTCTTAATAATCCTGAATCTCCGCCTGACGAAGGTGAGAGAAATGCTTTTGAAAAATATTTATTTTTGGTTAATTGGTGATATAACTGCTTTAATACAGAAGTTTAATCAATCTGTTACTGATAATTCGTCTGTAGTCAGTTCACTTTCTCAAGGGCAAAATATAGCCTCAAGTAATTTGCAATCGTTAGTGAAGTTACCTCCAATAAGGCTACCAGTGTTTGATGGCCGTTATGAAAGTTGACTAGAGTTTAAAGATTCTTTTATAGCTTTGGTGGATGGTAACGATTCACTTAATGCGATTCAGAAGTTTTATTATTCAAGGTCTTCATTAAATAAAGACGTTTTATAAATTATTAAATCAATTGAGGTTTCTGCTTCGAACTACAATGTTGCGTGGCAGTTTCTTGTAGATAGATTTGAAAATAAAAATCTACTTATTTATAATCATATCCGTTCTATATTTGAACACCCTGCTTTAATCAAAGAGTCCCATAATGATCTCAGAAACTTGTATGATTCGGTAACAAAACATTTACGGGCCCTAAATTCTCTCGGCGAAGACACAAAATCATGGGATAGATTGATTATTTATATTTTATGTGGTAAGTTCTGATATTACTACATGTCGTGACTGGGAAAGTTTTAAATATGCTGGCGAGTTACCTACAATGACTGATGTAAATAATTTTCTTAAGTTAAAGTGCGGTGTTCTCGAGAAGTAAGAAGTAGCTGGTCACAATAAAGATTACGGTAAGTATAAAAACCGTTTAATAAAAATAAATTATTTAGTGACAGTTATTCTGCTACCGAATATAATAAATCAGATGGTAAGTATTATTACTGCAATGAGTCACATGGTATTTTTAAATGTAAATCTTTTCTTGGGTTATCCATAAGAGATCGTATTTCTGCTATTAAACAACGAAAGTTGTGCCTAAATTGCTTTGATTGATTCACATCCGTCTTGGAAATGTCAACAAAATAAATGTACTAAATGCAATAAACCACATAATGTATTATTACATTTAAATTTTTATACCAATAATAATAGTACAGTTCAAAGTAAAAACCCAGGAATACCAAGTGATGCAAACAGTCTGTCGCAACCAGATGAGAACAGTCAGTTATCGTCGGCAGGTAATATTTCCGTCCAACATTCTTTGAATTCGCATGCTGTTGGTGCTTGTGGTGTTACCGGTTCCAGTCTTTCTGAAAATGTTTTAGGGGCATCGGTGAAATCCACAGAGTTTTCCCAAATTTTACTTTCAACAGCGATGATTCAGTTAACAAATGGAAAAAAGACTGTAACTGCTCGTGCCTTGTTGGACAGTGGCTCGCAAAGTAATTTTATATCACAAAATATTTGTAATGAATTAAATTTAAAACAATGTAAAATAAATTACACAATAAAAGGTGTAGGTCAAAGTCTAACTAATATTAAATCACAAATAAATGTTACTGTAAAATCGTGTGTTACTAACTTTAAAAGTACAATTAACTGTTTAGTTCTATCATCTATTACTGAAAAATTACCAATTATGTCTTTTAATAAAGAAAATCTTAAACTGCCTTTAAATTTAGTATTAGCAGATCCAAATTTTAATGTTTCAGGAGAAATTGATATTCTACTTGGGTCTGATATATTCTGGTCTGTAGTTGGCGCAAAGTCAGGTAAGGCTTGGTCCAAATTTACCAATATTACGAGAAACGACATTTGGGTATGTCATAGCAGGTAATTTAAATTTTGTGACATCCAATAAACGCTCAGTTAGCTGTTTAAATATTTTACACGTTGATAATTCTCTTGATAATAAAATTGTTAAATTTTGGGAAATTGAAGAAGTAAATAATAAAACAGGAAATATGACTGATTCCGAAAAATATTGCGAACGTTATTTTAAAGACACTGTTACGAAAGATGAAACAGGCAGGTTTATATATAAGGGTTCCATTTAAAAATAATTTAAATATACTGTGTATTAGATTCTCGAAATATGGCATTAAATCGGTTTAATTTACTTGATAAGAAATTAAATAAAAATTCAGATCTCAAAGATCAATATGAACAATTTATGTCTGAATATGAATCTTTAGGCCATATGTCTAAAATTAAAGATAATGAAAATGAGGGATATTACCTTCCGCATCATGCGGTTATAAAAGACAGTATTACCACGAAGTGCCGGGTGGTATTCGATGCATCGGCTAAGACTACAACCGGAGTATCGCTTAACGATGTTCAATTTATCGGCCCTTCATTGCAACAAGATATTTTTTCAATTTTGGCTAGATTTAGAATTTATAAATATGTTTTAACAGGCGATATTTCAAAATGTATAGACAGATCTTAGTAGTCGAAGATGAACGTAAGTATCAAAAAATATTTTGGCGTTCAGATTTAACAAAAGATATTAATGTTTACCAGTTAAATACCGTAACTTATGGTACGGCATCAGCGCCATATCTGGCGGTCAGGTGTCTTTTTCAAATTGCAAATGAAAATGAAGTAAATTTTCCTTTTACTAGCAAAATTATTAAAAGAGATTTTTACATGGATGATGTTTTGACAGGTGCTAATTCTTTAGGGGAACTTTTACAAATACAGAAAGACTTAGTTAATCTTTTAAATAGGTATGGTTTTGAACTAAGAAAATTTTTGTGCAATAATAAAGATATATTAAATGAATTTTAGATCAATAAAGAATTAGATGCGAGCATACTTAATATAGGGGCAAATAAACAAAATAAAGTACTAGGGGTATATTGGGATGCTGCCAGTGATCACATAAAATATAAAATCAATACTTATGATATTTGTAACTGTTCCAAACGCTCAATTTTATCTACGATTTGTCAAATTTTTGACCCTTTAGGTTTATTGGGTCCAGTTATTATTATAGGTAAACTTATTATTCAAGATCTTTGGAAGTTAAAAATAGGTTGGGATGATGCAATTCCGGCAGACTTGTCAAATACTTGGAATTTCTTTTATTTTAATTTAAATAATATTAAAAAACTAAAAATATCAAGATGTGTAATGATTTCCGAATATATAAATATAGAAATGCACGGTTTTTGTGATGCGTCAATTAAGGCATATGGAGCGTGTTTATTTATACGTTTTTGACATCTTCGGGTAAATATGGTTCAAATATTTTATGCGCAAAATCGCGGGTTGCTCCTTTAAAACAAATAAGTCTACCTCGACTTGAATTATGTGGCGCGCTTTTTACCTGCAAACTTAAGTAAAGAGTAATCGATTCTTTAGAAATAAATTTTCATAAAATATATTATTGGACTGACTCTTTAATAACTTTGTGCTGGATAAGAGGTGAATCAAGTAAATGGAAAACATTTGTTGCAAATCGGGTCAGTGAAATTAGATCACTTACAGATTTTAAAAACTGGTATCACGTTAGATCTAATGAAAATCCTGCTGATTTATTATCCAGAGGTGTACTTGTTGAATTGTTAATTGGGTCAGAATTGTGGTGGTACGGCCCTAAGTGGTTTTCAATAGATTCTGAATACTGGAAACTTACCGAGCGTGATTTCAAAATTTCAGAAATTCCTGAACAAAAAAGTGTGTCGTCTTCTGCATTAGTTTGTAATAACGAAATTGCTAGCTTACTATATAAATTTTCATCACTAAGAACATCGATTAGAGTTTTAGCATATGTTTTGCGGTTTTTGTCGAATATTAAAAATAAATGCAATAAAAGAAATTTTGAACCTTTATCTCCTAAAGAGCTTAATAATTCCTTAAATTTAATAATTTATAACGTTCAGATTGAGTGTCTTTCTCGAGAGTATAACTGTTTATTAAATAATAAAGAGCTAAATAAATGTAGTAAAATTTTATCCCTTAATCCATTTTTACAAAATAATATTTTGCGCGTAGGAGGAAGAATTAAAAATTCAAACCAATCTTTTGAACAAAAGCATCCCATAATTTTACCAAGTGATCATATATTGACAAGTTTACTTTTAAAACAGGAACATGAACGTTTGCTTCATTGTGGTGTTCAAACTTTATTATATTCAATTCGACAAAAGTATTGGCCTATATCTAGTAGAAATGCCTGCAAGAAGGTACTTCGAAGTTGTATAAAGTGTTTTCGTGCATCTCCTAAAAGCTCTAATTATTTAATGGGTGACCTTCCGGAGGTGCGTGTTACTTCTCATTCAGTTTTTCTTAATGTAGGTATAGACTTTGGAGGGCCGTTTTTACTTAAGGATCGTCAAACTAGAGGTGCAAAAATTATTAAGGCCTATATTTGTACTTTTGTGTGTATGAGCACTAAAGCCATACACATTGAATTAGTAAGTGAACTGACTACAGAGGCATTTTTAGCTGCATTTAAAAGATTTGTTGCTCGTCGTGGTATACCGGCAAATATCTATTCAGATAATGGTTCCAATTATAAAGGAGCTAATACTGAACTTAAAAAAATGTATGATTTTTTGACAAAAATTCAGAAAGCATTTCTAACCATCTGTCACGCGATTTTATTAAATGGCATTTTATACCAGCTTCATCACCTAGCTTCGGTGGTATCTGGGAAGCCGGGATTAAAAGTACAAAGGTACATCTAAAACGTGTTATAGGTGAATCTCGTTTATCTTTCGAGCAATTTGCCACCATTTTGGCACAAATTGAAAGTATATTAAATTCACGACTGCTATGTCCTCTTACTGAGGATCCGGACGATATATCGGCGTTAACACCCGGACATTTTTTAATTGGTCGACCGCTTACTTGCCTACCTAAAGAAGATTTAACAGACGTTCCAGAAAATCGTTTAAATAAATGGCAGCATCTGCGAAGCAATGTGCCAACATTATTGGCAACGATGGCACAAAGAATATTTATCAGAATTACAAACCAGAGTAAAATGGAAACAAAATTGTGTCAATTTGTTGAAGATCGGAACATTGGTGCTTATTAAAATGAAAATGCTCCTTTCATGAATTGGCAATTAGGCAGAGTCATAAAGCTGCATCCGGGAATGGACGGAACAGTTCGTGTAGTGACATTAAGGGTAAACAACGGTACCACGACGCGTGCGGTAAACCGGGTTTGCGCATTACCAATAGAACAAGACGCTTAAAATTTAAGATTTAGTTTATTTTAATATAGCTTATTTTTTAAGGTAACCCCACTTATCAATATGTGTTAACGTAAATAAATAAGTTGGATAACTATACTTTATAACATAACTGTTCTAAATTACTTTTTATTGTTATTGTCAAGCAAGTAAAGCTTTAATTATTAGAATTAATTTACGTTAAGTTTTCTTTTATTTGAAAGTACTAGGTACTTTCAAGGTGGGCGGCATGTTAAGACCCGAATCCACAAAATGGAGAAGTAAGCTGTAGAAAATATGACCCGCCGACGACCAGCTTGATTCCATGAAAAGTTAAAAAAAAATAATAATATGTCAAGTAATTAGAGACGTCAATTGCATGTTTGTATTGTTCTTTTTGCTCAGACACATTTAGTATTTACTAAAATACGAATATAATTATTGTACAAATTGAATAAGGTACCATTAAGGTTTATTTTTAATAAGGACCTGTATTTTTGTAAATTTGCTAAAAAATGATAAATCTACATTTTGGGTTGGTAAGAATTTAGTTTAAAAAACAACGCAGATCTTAACGAAAACAACCTAGCAGAGCTATATTTTTTAATCCCGATATATTAGTTATTGAACTTTTGTTTATTTTTGAATTCACATTATGGTGAACCATGCTTTAAACCTACATTTTTAGAGTTTTATAAAAATGTTAACTCCTACTATATTAAAAATTATACAAAGGTCTAGTAAAACACCAATTACCTAACTCTGCGGCACAGAATCTGCACCTGCATTTAGCAGGAGCTATTAGGAGAATAATTAGGGTTGTAAGTAACGTGATTGTCATTAGGTGAGAGTGTTTTGCGTGTGACATAAAGAAGCAAAATTATTAAGGTTTATTACACTGGGGTAGAAAAATTTCCAAACCAACTTGTTTTAAAAATCCCATACCCTATTTAACTAAAACTTGTAATGATGTTTTTTTTTAATAAGTTGTAATATGTGTTTATACCATGAGCATAAGGGCATTAGTCATTTTAGATAGAATTTGTGCATAAAAATCCTAACAAAATTACCAGAGCGTAGAGGTAATTTAATATATTATGCTAAATTTGATAAGGACGCAATTGACCATGCTTAGTTACAGTAATTGTTATAAAATCAGTTACAAAATTGTAATCACATAGAATTAATATACTAAACTTAACCAAATTTTGCTATTTGTAATAACTGTGGCGCAACAAAACAATCGAAAGAGTATTATTTTTAATAAACATTGGTAGAATTTTTACACTTAGCACTGTATCTGAGAGATGCTTCTTATTAAATGACCGATGTATTTCTGACGACTTGCTAACCAGAACTTACATTTAATATCTTAGTTCTGAAGGCCAAGAAAGAATTATCACATTATGTTGCTCCAGTTAAACCATACTTGGACAAGCGTAGTATGATCGCAAGTGATAATGCATATCATGCTAAAATAATACGTTCAATGTAGGTATAGCGCTGGGTTATAACATTTTCTTAATGTAACTGAAATGAAAACTAGAAGAAACCTATTAAAAACCCTTATGACTCTCTAGCTAAGCTGACATATTAAATATGCCAAATTATCATTATTTTTTTAATAAACAAAACTTAAATATGTAAATCACTGTTGGTTAAATTTAATATATTACTTTTTAGGTGGAGAATTTTTTATGTAAAGTAGTGTAAAGCTTTATAAAAGTCCACATGTGATATACCAGTACGTTCTGGCGGATGCGCAGATTAGACAATTGAATAATCGAACTTGACAACATTTGCCGATGGTTGGGGACAGGGGCTTAATTCTGCTAAATTGAACTCATTCGTTCGCTGGAACGTATTCGTTCCGGGAGCGATTAACCTTCATCTGTTTTTAACGAACGAATAACCTTCACTTGTTTTTTAAAACAGGCGGTCATCAAAATAACATGACTTATACATAAATTACCAAGCTTCTGTAATTTGTAAAAAATGATAAAAACACTTACTTGATGCCTCATATTTAGACAAAGAAAACTATCACTAGGTAAGAAACCAAAGCATTTTCAATACGTTGAATACAGTGGAAAACATCATTTTCAACAAATTTAATATTTTCGCTTTTATCCGCTGGTTGTAACATCACTCTCCATCTATCGACTTCTGCACGTGTAACAACGGAATCTTTGAGCCTAATTTTAACCAACTTCCAGCTATTCGATTTCTTTGAAACTTTATAGCAACTTATTAATGACCCATGACAATGCTAATAATCTTGCACAAACAGTATCCCGTTATCTCTTGTTTTTGATCGCCAGGAAAAAAAAATTCCATTATATTTTAAAAACAACACCCGGGCTGCCATCTGGCGGCAACATTCCAAACTTTGCTACTCAACTGCGAAGAAATTTTTTAGATGGAGTTTGCCATCTGTTGGCAACATTTCAAACTTTGCTACTCTTTTGCCATCTGTTGGCAACATTCCAAACTTTGCCTCAATTGCGTAAAGAATTTTATGGGTTGCCATCTGTTGGCAACAATTCAAACGCTACTTTGTTCACTAAAAAATTTTCGTCATTTTGTCAAGAGTAGCAAAGTTAATGATGTCAAAAACTAAAAAATGAAAAATAATTAATAGTTTAAAACTAAAAAAACACGCTTTTATATGCAACCGACTAAAATTAGAAAATAATTTTTCATTAAAAAAAATATTGTCATTTCATAGTAAAGCGTAAGGGTCTTAATATATTAAATGTTATAATTATTATATTTCTTAATGCTCATGATGGAAAAGTTTATGAAAAACTAATAAATACCCCACGCTTTTTATAGAAATGACAATATTTTTTTAATGAAAAATTATTTTCTAATTTTTAGTTCGGTTGCATATATAAAGCGTAGTTTTTTTAACTATAATTCCAAACCACTAAAAGTAATGCAGTTGGTTACTTGTTACTTTCTAGACCTTGTTTTTTTCTTTATTAAAAGAATTTACACTATAAGAATAAACAAATCCTTATTCAAAAACTGGCTCACAAACTAAAACTTTAATTATTCACTCAGTCTGCTTACAGCGTAAATGTTTCTTGCATAGTCATTTTCTTTTCTCATTAAATTCCTAAAGTGTGCATTATTGATTAGGTCGATCTAATTAAATTAAAGAAAAACTAAATTACTCTAAATACGTTTTTAATATACAATATAATAAAACAACTTTTTTATTTAGTTAAAAATAGAAGATTTTGAGTATTTTTTTTAACAATAAAACAACAATTTATCTATCATTAAAAATCATACAACATTAAATATTGTATTCTTTTAAATTTTTAAATATACAAATAAAGCCATATTATAAAATAAATAAACCATTTTTATTAAATAAATAATTACTAGGTAAAGGTTCTCCAGCTCATACTTTGAACGTTTTTAATCGCAAAACCTTTGAAAAATAATAAGAAAGATATAAAAATGTGTTTTTCGCAAAATGTCTCGTAACTTCTGATACAGGGCAACCTTTAATATTTTAAATGTACACCCTGAATATTTCTTTTTATTTAAAAAATCTTTTTCTATAAAAAAATGTAACGTAAGCTGCAGTTATTTTTAAAAATAATAATGGAAATAATATCCCTAATAAATTAATTCTGCATGCCAATGTTAAAAAGTATTATTTGACAATAAAAAATTTGCTGCATACAAGGTTAAAGAAAAAAATCAAAAAAGAATTTCGCTTTTGTCTTAACTAAATGTTGCAAACCAAATGGCGATTCTATGATAAAAAAACTTATTAACTTGATATCTTTATTTTGTTCCAAAGTTATCTTCGCGAACAAATGGGTCAAAAATATAGTTGGACTCCCTTTTAACAATTAAATGTATTATCTACTCCAAGAGAAAATAAATTCTAATAACACTGTTCTTCTCAAAAATAGCTTGTTTTTTTTATATAAAAACTTCAAGCATTATTTAATTTTCGAGCGTACACGTCGCGAGTTGATTTTTAGGTGATGCAATTAAATTTTAAACCCATTTTAAGAAAGCAAAATGTCAAATTAAATAAATATAACGTGTAAAAACTTCCAATATCCTTTAATCTTTTAAAAGCATAAAGGCTATAAAAATACCAATTGTCAGCAGTAGACCTTAAGGAGGCACCATGTGTATTGGACGATAAAAAGTATTAAATTTAAAACCCTAATATAATATTAAATTTTGTATTTATTACAAACGACAAGTCGCCTATATAGTTATTGGGGGTCATGCAAAAATGACTATCTTTATTTTGATTTCTGACAATAAAAATTGTTTTCTGAGCACCTTCAGAGAATGTTTAGCAACAATTAATATCTTAATTTTAATAGGAAGATTCGCCCCATTACAGTTTTGCATACTTCTTCTTAGTCCCATAAAAAAATCATATTTCACCATATCACATCATACAGCAAAACTCGAAATGGGTTTTTATATAAAATTAAACGCTTTACAGAAAGGTTTCTAGTATATTTTTTATTAAATCTAACCATTAAAATATATTTAATGTCAAAGGTTAAAGAAGTTTAGAAAAAGTTTTTAAATTAAACTTACTTCTATTAACTTACTTAGGCTTTAAAAAATAAATATGTAGGGTTGTTCAATAGTTTAACTACTTGCATTATACTAAGAATAAATAGCACAAAAATAATGAATAAGTAAAAAAAAATAGGTTATTATAGAAAAATACTATTATGTATTTAAAAATGGAATATTACAATTTTTTTTTATTTATAATATTTATTTACTTATTATTTTAATTTACAGCATTTTACATATCCATAAATACAGTAATAAAAAGTTATTTATCTAAAAAACAAAAAAATACTAATCATAGAACATATACTTGATAACTTGCAACACAACACTTAGATGACTGAACACCCGTATGTGCAAATGTTGCAGTCTGTGTACAAAATGCAAACAATATTCCAAACACCCCTCTCCGACAAATACAAAACACAAACACAATTAATACCTAACTAATTTTATAAATATTAAAACCTTACGTTTAGAAAAGCTTCTTAAATCTATCTATCATTTTTTCAAAAATATATCTATTAAATTTTTGCTTCAATATTTTAATCCTAATACAATTTTTAATTTTCGTTGAAATAAGCTTAAGTATGTTAGGGGGCACAATAGTTTAAAAATCTTATATTTGCATTTGTATTGCTTCTGGGCAAGTTAATAAAACTATTGATCCTATTTCATGTTTGATGGTTATTTCCATAAACAAAAAGTGCGGACCTCTCAAAACATGCACTCCTAGGGGTGGACGAAATATTTTTTTATCGTTTACGAGCATCTCTTTAAACATGCCTCTGGATATACAAAAACTCGTGGTAAAGTCTGAACTCCTTAACTTTTTATCTTCAGGTTCCTCATGGTCTCTGAAATTTCACTAAATATCTTAATTTTATTGATCTTTTCGAGTAAATTAAAAAATCTTAAGAATACATATTTTACATAATGCTTACAGCCTAATGTGTTTATAATGATATTAAAATAAGAGTTTTTTACTCAATTTGTATGTCTGAAAGTTCGCTTTAACCATTTAACTGCACGCCTATTGCCAATTTTCGATTAAATATAGCGCGCTGGCAATATTGAATTTGGCAGCGTTTGCGCCAGTACTGGCGATTACTTACAGTGTCGAAGAGAATATTCAGAATGGTGTCTCAATAAAATTCTGTGACACTAAGCAAGAAAGAAAATTCGTTCCAGCTTAGAGGTATGGTCACACATAACCGCTGCGTAGCTCAGCCTTGCATCTCGCTTGTGAAATGTACGAGGAGGAGGGACAATTTAATATTAAACTAACTTTTTTCCACTAACGTATTATTTTTTCAATAACGTTATAAAAATTCCACAAATATTATTTCTAGTTTGGGTCCAAGTACACTGCTGCTTAAGCTTACTCAACAAAATAAGGGTACATTTTTTTGTATTATATATTAAACTGAATAAAAATGCTTCATGAGCTGACATTAAATTATAAATTTCGTAAAAACATAATATGTTAAAATAATTAGGGTCACAGACAAAAAATAAAAGCGCTGAAAAGATTGGGTAAGAGAATTAGGAAAGCATTTTTAGGAACTTACGTGGTATTGGAAAACCTAGACCAAGAAAAAAGTATTTTACTAACAGATCAGTACTTAATTAAATAAAATTTTTTACGACTTGAGACATTTGTAATGATATTTAATATAAAACAAACAGATGTTTTACTTTTAGGCTGTTATAAACAAGGTCGGCGAGTAATATATTTCTTTTGTTTTCGAATAAAAAATTTTACATTTAAATAAAGTTTACTACACGAGGTTACTTGCAAGACTATTATTTTCCTTGGAAGTGTTATGGTAGGTTTACATCAGACATTTATTGCATGATATTTATGTCGGACAGAAAAGTAAACAATAAAAAATTTCTATCGGACGTAAATTTTTGACCGTTTACATAACCCAGATTTGTCTGCCTGACATAAATATCATGCAATAAGTGTCAGATGTAAACTTACCATTAGACGATTTTGACATTTGACACTGAGAGATATTTGATATTTCAGATTTTATGTGGCATATTTGGTTTAACCGAAAGTGCTCTTAACTTTGCTATTTTAAATGAAACACTCTATGTATTTGTCTAATTATTTATTTTACAGGCACAAGAAGAATATACATGTCTGCACGTTATACCAATTTTATTTATTTTTTGAAAAAATGCCGTTCCAAAATGTAATTATAACTGCCGTTTTAATTAATTTTCTGAAAAATAAATGTTTGTAAATATAATGCGATTTTTTTCACATATTTAATAAACCTTTTATCCTATTACCGTAAAAATACAATTTCTGGTTTTACCGGAAGTGCCACAGAAATTGACTTTTGGCAAAGAGAAGTTTAATAATTTAACTAGGACTCACTACATTCAGCCTTAAATTAAAACAACACTTATTTCTTAATCTTTTCTGTTAATTATATCCCATCTTTAGACTTATAGGTTTTAGGTTATTAATAGTAAAACGGTAAAATATATTCGTTAATTTTAAGGCATCCTGGCGTCAAAAAAAAAAAGTACAGGATTTTTTAAAAATAATAATGTCAATAGAAAAATTTATGTGGGTAGTAAATGGTTTTAAATTTAAAGTGCTAGTGGAATAATATACTTATTTTTGGTATACGAAATTTCAATTATCCCAACGGAATTTAGAAAACTTTGACAAGAGTATTTGACACGCCTTTTTTAAGGGTAAATAAAACGATAAACCTAAAGTATAAACTTTGCATATTCCTATATATTATTTACATAATTAGAAGATTGTTTATATGACAAACTACCAGACTGTAAGAAAACTTTGCCCTTTCGGGATAATTAAGTTTCGTTCTTGTTTAGAAAGTTAAAGCGCATTATTTCGCCCAACTTTGACTAAGACTCTAATCATTTATATAGGTTAATTAGTTTATTAGAAAACTATTTTGGACAGCTTTAAGATAAGACATTTTTGGTATTTTAGAGCAAAATCTGTTTTAATAGGATATTAAAACAGGCTTATAGTGGCTTATACTAAAAATGCACGCGAAGACGTACTCGTATTTGACACACAGAAACTTTTAAGTAAAATTGCTTTAAAATTAAACTGGCTTTAATTTGACTAAGGCTTTAATTATTTATACAGTGCATTCCAATTAGAACGAGCAAACCACTGTAATTCCAATATTTTGACACTTACAAGAAAATCCCATAGTATTTTGTTGCTTTATTTTGTGTTTATTTAAAATAATTTGTTATGTTTGTAATTAGAAATATATATATTTTTTTATTATTAGTCATTGTTTGTACTAAGCAATAATTTTTAAATTTATACATGTAGGTTAAGCATTCCCCTTTATTTAAAACTTTGTTTTAATTTTAATAACGGTTTCTTTAAGATTCTGTTGTAAGGTCCAGTCAAATCACTCTTTATGTAACCTAAAAAGACAATACATTAAAAGTAGTTAGCCTTTGCTTTTAGTTAACACTCAAAGACGATGAAAAGTTTTGGGAGATTTAATGCACAGCTAGAGGCCCTGTTTATTATTATTTTTACTCTAAATTACACGATAATAGTCAAAGAGCTTCTAAGCGGCAGACCCTCATTGTTTTATAAAAGCTCAGCGCATGCTCCCAAAATAGGTAGAAGCAATGAGAGACTGTAGATAAGTTTGACTCATAGTCGGCTTTGGGGTACAAGGTACAGAAAGATTAGTAAATTAAACCCTCAAATTTTGTCATTTTGTAAAAGGTAAATTTTATAGTTATGTGACTTGGGTACCTATTAGAAGATATTACCTTAGTCGCCAGATAGTTTTGACAGTTTCAAACCCTTGGCAAAAAAAAATATTTTAGGGTGGCCGAAAAATTTAATATATCTGTTATTTAGCGGAGAATAACAAAATACCTTATAAAAGATTTGTAGGCTTTTAAATAAGCATGTCCTAAAAATATTTAGATAAATTACAGAGGTGTCCCAACGAAAAGCTTTGCGGAAAGGTTAATTTTAAAAGTATGCTTTTTTGAAACGAGTGCAGGTACTACATTAAAATATGTATAGTCATGCTCTTATTTAGAAATCCTATAACTCTTATATAAGGACTTTTGTTGTATATTTGGCAAGTAACGGAAATATTCAACGTTATTGAACAATGGAGCCACACAAAAATGTTTGTCCGCCAAGTGGTTTTGAAACCTATTAAAACCGTCTGCCGCCTGCAAAAAATATTTTCTAAGGTACCCAAGTAAAGAGGCTAGCTTTGCACAAAATGACGAGAGCCATGTTTCAATTGATTAAACTTTTGCACCTGGTACCTGCCAAAGCCACTATAAGTCAAACTTTATATTCTCTGTGCGCATGCGCTGAAAAACTTTTTAGCACAACTGCAAAATAACGAAGGTATGCCGCTTACAGACTATTACTCTATAACGAACTTTAAAAAGTACGGCAATAAATATTCATGGCAAAATTTAAATATTATATATATTAAGATAAATATGTTATTAACACTAATAACTCAAATTTTAGCTACAAGAATAACTCTTGACTCTGCTTAAGTGAAAATATTGTTCGATTTTGCTTTTCAAAGCTAAGCTCCTTCAGGCTCACTTTCCATGTATTTTTAAATTCAGTGTCCTTGTTATTCCGAGTGCTGTTTTAAGAGCTGATTGAGAGAAACGCTGAACACAAAAGTTTAGGATTTTATTTCCCTTTTTATTAACACTAAAATAACATTTAGGAAATTGAAAACTAAAGTTAAGATAGGGTTTTATTTTATAAATATTTTTATTACTAAATCAAAGTTAATAAAATATAGATATGAATTGTTAAATTATATTTTGCGGGTTTTGGAAAAAAAACGTTTAAATAGTTTTCTGTTAAAATTCTGTGTGTTTTTAAACGGATAATAAATAATTATTTAAATTATGATATAATGTCTAACTTTTTGCTTGGATATGACAAAATTAAAAATTATCATAACTTCGACATAACACACAAAAGCCAAATAAATATAATAAATAATATAAAACATACATTATTTATAAATAAGCCTACAAAATTGGTATATTTGAAATTTTGGGTTATGCCAAATATGTGGGTGCAATTTATGAAAAAAACAGTTGGGTTAGTAATTATGACAGCAAGTTTTATTTTTGTAACAAGTCTCTGTGTGTACTATACTACATAATTTTATTAAAAAAAAAAGATACAGTTTTGGATGCATTTTAGCGCATACAAGATAGGTACAAATTAAAAAATATGGCATAGGTAAACACTACATTTATTTTTAAAATTAGAGAAAAATAATATCCACAAAACTTGTGTAAGCCACTGTGTACCTTAGAACTTATCTTATATTTAAAAGACAGGATTTCCAACCCATATTTGAAATTAAAAAAAATAATACTTCAATACGTAAAAAAATTATACTAAAACAAAAATCATTATTGTAAATATTTTTTGATAATATTGCTGGTGACAAAGTTTTAAAAAATGTGTTATTGTTAAAGTATTTAGGTTAGGCTTATTAAAAAAAAAAATCGTTTTAAATTAATTGGAATAAAAATAAAGTGGTTTTAAATAATTTTAACTAAATTTCATTTAATAAACAATGTCTTAACTCTTTAAAAATAAACATTATTTTTTATTTACCTGGTAACAATATACGTCGCGCCAGTTCAAAAGGTGCAAAGGCAATTTTTACCAATGCATGAAAGAAAGGCTGTCTAAAGCAACAACAAAGCTAGACCAATGCGTCATTTCATCAGGAAATGTTAACATTCGGCATTCTTTGTCTAATCTTTATCTGTTACAGTTTATTACACAGAAATTTATTTTAATTTATTTAGCTGGCACGACATGTATAGAAATTTAAATTAAATTTGAAATTTTTGGTATGTAATATTTTAAACGCTTTACTAAAATATTAATTGAACAACAATCAAAATGTCAACTTACTAAATAATAACTTTTATAATGTCACAGAAAAACAATTAAACCCATTTAAATTTTTTTATATTATCTTTTTAAAATAATATTTAATAATATTAATAAACAGGTTAAAAAAATACAAAATCGACATTTATTCAAAATCAAAAAAAAATAATAATAATAATAATAATAATAAAATCGGAAAAATGTTGTTTTATTTTTCAAAGAAAAACGACATTTTTGTAGCCTGACAACATGGTAATCTGGTATTTAAAATCTCTTGTGTATTTAAACCTAAGTAGTCTAAAAGCAAGTAAGTGTGCTTGGTTCTGTATTATCTTATTAAATGCTTTGGAAAATGACAAAATTTTGATATTTTTAAAAATATTTTTTTCTTCAGTTTTGTAAATAGTGGTAGATTTTTGGTGAATTATATTTGTTAATTAACACCTACGTATACGTTTTACTAAAAAAAAGAAAAAGAAATCATACAAATTGGCAATTATAGCGGTCACTGTATAAATCTAACTTGTATAAAAAATTGTATTATTCAAATAGAATTATATTTTAAAATAATGGCAGCCATAAAATATGGTAGGTAAACATAGTCACGGGTTAGTTAACAAACATATAAAACACTTTTTAGTGATTTTAAACAAAAACTCAAATAGCCGGCATTTGTAAAGGTTTAATCCCTGGAGGAATTCATAGTATAGCTGTTTGTTTAAGTTTAGTCGACCAAAACCAACTACTTTTGTGTATATTTGAAACAAATGCTTAAATTGTTTGTAGTTAGTATTTGTTCAGGGTGTTGTCCTATAAAAACATAAATTAGCCACTAATACAAAAGTTTTATAAATTATTTTTTGAATTATTTACCGGGTTTTTATTTATATTTTGCCATCTACTTTTAACCATGGGCAAGAAAAATATAAAAACGTCCTGTATAAAAGTTTTTCTACTTTTTGATTCATTATTTTTTAAGCATAAAAACATGAAGAAATGTATATTAAAGTTAAGAAAAATAAAAGTTAAACTTTTAAAATGGGTCACCCCGTATATTCTGTCACCATTAAAAATTACTTTTTAAAAGCTTTAAAAAATACTACATTTAATAAACCCATTTTTAATAGTTTCGGGAATATGGCAATTTAAATCTGGGTTAAATGGTGGCATAATATACAGGGTGTTCCATTCTAAAAGTTTATAACTTTATTTTTCTTTGAGCTTTTGATGTTTATTTGTTTATTTTTTATGCTCAAAAGATAATAGATAAAAAAATATGAATATTTTATACAATATGTTTTTGTTTAATTCTTTTTACTTATAGTTAAAAGTGGGTGGCAAATTATAAATGAGGAATTATCCAGAATAATTCATCCACTTGCGGTCTCCAACAGATAAACTCGTGGTATCGCACGTATGCATCTTTATACGGTCCAACTGGACAGGCCCCAAACTTTCTGCTTTGTTCGTTCTTTTATTTTTAATGTAGAACCTGTTGCCCGCGGTAAAAATCTCTTTCTTCCCAAGTCTTCAAAGTATTTAAGTCCTATGTCAACAAACTTTTTCTCTAGCCTAAAAGGTGATTTACTTAAATTTAGCGCTGAAAAATACATAAATATTGAGACATTGATTTTATTGTTGTAAATAAAATTATAAATGGACATTGTACAGTTTAAAACTAGGCCCCTCATATAGAAGCCTTTATACGACGTAAAGAGTAAAAAGAAACAGTAGGATGAATCCCATAAAACAGGTAGGGAATATAACAAAAATTAAGGGAAATTAAGTTACGGACGATTTATGGTTTAAAAGGAATAAAGCGAGGGGTGTTAAATGTAAAATACAAGTTTTTTTAAATTTTCAACAAAACAACGAGACCTATAAAAAAAAAAGATTTGATGGCAAAGTTGTAGGCAATAAAAAGATCCATACCTTTATTTTTATATAACCTTAAAATTTAGTTTAATTTTGTTTCTTTTTTATCTATTACAAAAAATAAATTACTTTTACAAAATTTGGAGACAACGCACCTTTACATGTGCTAAATACACTGTTATTTTTTTATATTTTAACTTAATATCGAAAAAGTAGCCCTATTTTTAATCGAAAATTCATGTGTAAAAGTATCAGCATTTTTCAAAAAGTCGGCGTCTTTTTGTTGGTAAAAAATCTATTCTTTTTAACGGTGTTAAAGAATATACGATATAATGGTAAATGTTCTTAAAAATGCAAAAAAACTTGGATCTGATTTTTTAATTAATTTTTACGCAAAGGCCGAAAATTTTTAAAACAGAAAAAAAGTAGGATAAAACCCACCAAAACATGTAAAAATAATAACAATATTATTTATTATATATATTTTAATTAGGAAAATTTATCGTAGTCATACATTTTTTTTTTTTGTAAAAATTAAAATAAACAACTAAAAACTTGGTAATTAAAATATTTTACATAAATTTTAAGGTTATGTAAAGAAAGTGTATAGACAAATGTAGATCTTTATATTACCTAATACTTGCAAATTTAACTTTTCTTCATACGACTTGTAGTTTTTGCCAAAATTGAAAAAAAACAACGTTTTTTTTAAATTTTACCCCTCCCCCTTCCCTTTCCGACCATTGATCGAACGTAAATTATTTGTCCTTTGATTTTTGTTATTTTTGCTACCCTTTACAATGGGTTTTATTCTTCTATATTTTTTTGTTTAATATCGACCCTCATCTAATATGTAAAGTAGTTAATATTGCTTTCAAATGCTGATTAACCTAATACAATGGACAAAAACTAAGATACCTATTTCTAATAAAGTATATGTGGTTATGCTGGCATAAGTTACTTATATTTTACCAGAATTGGTTTTTATTTTATTATTGTCTTTTTTTAATGTATTTGTTTGGGGTATCAACTTCTAGAGAAATACCTAGTCAGGCTTCGTGCCGTTTACACATAACGTTGTGTTTACTTCTGTGTTTTGTTTTTGGGCAAATAAATATTTTATTAACAAATCCTTGTCTAATTACTCTTTAATAAAGAGAATAATATGATTAAAAAAATATTATTGAATTAACAGTAAAATTTTTTGACTGGTTTTGAAGTTTTTCAAATCTAGACGCGTTGGTGGCGTGTGAAGCCAGAGATTAAGACAAAAAAAAAAGACTGGTTACAGCGCCGAGTGTAATATTACAAGAACCACTTTTGACCCCTTATAACTTAAAATCTATTATACGTTAACATATAAAACTACGTATGTTTATGTATCTTTATGCGCACAACTAGCAGCCCAAATTTCAATAATCTAGCTTAAACTGTGATAAAGATATAAAGGTCCAAAAGTTGTTTATTTTCCACTGACTGACTGGCTGACTGACTGACCGACTGCCCCTAAATGACATATAAATCAGAAACCTAACTCACTTTCAGATGACCTAGAAATATAAAATTTTAAATTCAGTTCGGTAATTGTGTAAGTGGTATGGTCATTTTAAAGTTGTTAAATATAAAATGTAAAAGATAATTTCATCAAAATAGTGTTTAAATTTAAAACCCTAAAAACTAAAGTTTCTACATACTACAAAGACGAGTTAAAAGTAATATGTTACATATTAGGCAGGCTTTACACGTGTCAATGCTCAACAAGTTGCTAAATTAGGTATTTAAATATGGGTTTGCGGCATTTAATCCTATGACTTTAGTACATTTGCAAGTAAAAATTATTATTATTTTTAGTTACTTGCTGGTTACTAACTAAGATACTTATGGCACATGAAACATGACGTATGCCAAAAGCGCTTTTTGGCCTATTTGAAAAATCAACATTCTGCAAAAATATCCATGGTGATGGTTTTTATTATACCCATAAAAAGCACGCGATAGTAGCAACTAATTTTAGTAAAATAAAAAAAATAATAATAAAGGCGGCAAGCTGGGTTTATCATTAAAAAATGTCTATTGCCTCAAAAAGTTGTGCTCCTCTGAGAGAAGAAAATTTTTATATAAATCTTTTCTGATAAGTAAACCAGGACTATATATTTTTATACATAATTTTAAAACACTTTATTTCAGATTTAAGAAATTGGTTTCGTGATAATGTCACAAAAAATTTTAAAGACTAAAAGTAGAAATGAGGAAAAATTACCCAACAATAGGCAGTAGCCGTTGTATTCTGTGTAAAATTAGCCTGAAAAACAACAGCCCAAAAACAAAAGTTTCTTTTTAGTTCCTAAAGTACCAGGATAAGGTAACAATTTTTTAAAACAAAAAAATCGACTAAGAAATATTTAACACAAATACCATTTAGGAAATTAAATGGGAAAAAAATTATGAAGTTTTATATTTTTTAACGTTGCATAGGGTCAGCTGGAAAACAAGAACTTGACGTTTTTTTTAAAATAAAAGTGAACAAGCAAGTAAATATGTATAAAATGCACAACTGCGTGAAGGTGCTTTTATTGTTTTTATTTGTGTTTATTTTGGTGGAAAAATTTAGAAGGTTTTTAAAGAAACTAGTAACTTTAAAAATAGTATTTTAGTTTGTTGCAGTAAAACAAATTAGTAAATAATGTATTTTAGGGTAACTAGTACTAGTTTTTCTTTGGCAGCTTTAAAGTCCTTTTTGTAAATTATGTAAATTTCTGCACTTGGTTATTTAACCCTTAATTAGACGCGTAGTTAATTTTACCATATTTGGTCGCGTGGTGTATTTTAATACACCAATGAAAAGTTGAATGTTTTTTAAGCAACTTTTTGCAAATGTATGCAAAAAACAAGTAACGTGTTTATTATAAATATGCTTTAAATAAAATTATTTAACCTGTAAATTATTAATTTTTAATTTATAAAGCAAAATATTCCTTAAAATAAAAACAAATCAAAAAATAGTAAGGTGAGCACCGTCGGTTAACATTTTGAAATTTTACTAGTCTTTGATTCCGAAAAGGCAAACTTTTATTATGCTGTTTGTATATTTTTAAATAACTACTATTTACAAAAAAAAGTAATGAAATTTTGCGTCAGATAATACTTACATTAATAGTCGCGCGGTGTATTTTAAGCACTGTTTACAAACAAGTAATTTGTCACTACTAAATATTATTTTTAGAGAAAGACCGTTACAGCATCAACCACATTTTTTTTTTCTAGAATATAGATTTGTGGTAAAAAAAAGCGGTTTTAAAGTAAAGTTATGTCTTTTTTAAAATGGTGTACAAAATACACCGGCGCCCTAATTAAGGGCCTAATTATATTTTTGTAGTCATTACCTTTTTGTGTTATTTATAACAATGCTTAGAACTATTTATTCTTATAATAGAACACACCGATATAACAAACAATAAATATATCTTGATAGGTAAAACATACGTTATTCAACAGTACTAAATAACTATAATTTCAGATATGCATGTACTGATAACTAAACAAAACTGTATAATTTTGCAATTGCTTTATTGGTTATTTCTGAAACGTCGATAAGCAATATTTATTTATCTATATGGTTTATCGAATGCGGAGAATCGTTATTTATGAAATATTTAACCACAAGCATTAATGAGTTTTGGACTGACTCTACTCATTTAGAAAAAGAGAAAAGGTAGGCGAAAATTTACCAACAACATACAATTAATTCACATTATGATAAAAGAAATTATAATGTGTATAGGAGGTAATTTCTATACGTAGCCGAATCAGGCGCCACTTTTCCTCAGGCCGGCCCTGACCATGTGCCCTAAACATCTCCAGGCCCTTGTAAACATCATTCAAAACCAGCAGCCTCTTCGGGTCCTACTGTGGGGTCGACTTATAAACCCAGCTACTTTAGGTTGGTTTTTTTTAAACTGGTGTTGATCTCTACGCTCCTCCCCCACACTTTGATTTTCCTTTTTTGTCATTTGCACAAAGTTGTGCAATTTTATTTTTGTAAAGAAAGCAGATTTCGGCAAGTAATAGCACTACTCCTTTGTCTTCCGGTTCTCAATATGTTCTCGGTTACGTGTGAATAATCTTCTTCGTCGTCTTGATCGAGTTCGTCGTCAATGGCGTTTAGATCTTTAGTTTGGTCCATCATTATTCCATACATTTGTTGGTGCAGAACACGAACGACGTCTACGGTAAGTTTATCGCTTTCGTCTATATCGCACTAAATCCTTATCCTTAAATAGCACACCAGTCCGCTTCTATGGTATGGTTTCATCTTTTTAACGTATCGTAAGCCTCGCGATTTTCTGGAGGTTATTAAATTATAGGTTTTGGGTCAGGTCCGATAGCTAGTTGTTTGCCAGGTGGTCTCTTTGGTGCAATATTTTTTATAACCTCCATCATTCATAACATTAAACACCTGACT
This sequence comes from Listronotus bonariensis, assembly GCA_014170235.1. Classification (NCBI taxonomy): domain Eukaryota; kingdom Metazoa; phylum Arthropoda; class Insecta; order Coleoptera; family Curculionidae; genus Listronotus; species Listronotus bonariensis. Next base: position 46,269 of record JACEGR010003439.1, read on the forward strand.
TGGCATTACCTCTAGGTCTGGTTATTTTAGGTAGCTATGTGTAGTTTACCGTCATTACCTATTTATAGGATTTTTGTTATAAGCAGTTGTCTTGGTTGTAACGTCGTATTTGATTATTGCTGTTATTGTTAAAGTCAGATTTGGATTATATTGGTAGTTTTGCTTCTAAATTTGTTCTTCTAGCTGCTCTCTTTCTTTTGTTGCCCGGGTTCCAATCTCCTTCTAATTGTGTTTCTGTGGCTTTCAACTCTTCCACGTCTCTGCAATGGAAGGCTCTTACGCCTCTATTAATTTTCCAGATTGACGCTATCAAGACTTTAACTATTTCTGTTCTGTGCATGCAGTGGGAACCTTAAACATATACTGATCCTTTTGATATGAAATTCCTTGGTAGTTTGCATTTTTGCTTAGTTCTCATAGAGCTAAATGTCTTAAATGTCAAACAGTTCCTAATGCTTTATTATCGAAGCACCCAACAATGCAATTTCTTCTGCTTTCATTCTGTGTTTCTCGGCATACGTGATAATACGTCTGGCGGCTTGTCAATTATTAATGTGACAAGACGTGGAAGAAAAGTTTGCAATTGTTTTTTTTTAAATGGTTAGTAACACAAAGAGTTTAGTACAATTTTGTAAAAAAAATAAAACCCATTTTTGCAACCTTTGACCTTGAATAAAATTTTAGCAATAATGGGATCGTTAAGGACTTTTCACAATTTCATAACAATGGTGTCCCTAACATGTTGTAAATTTTCAGCTTCCTAGGAATTTTGCAAGGGTACCCCTATTTTTAAGGCTAAATTGACCGGACTATAGTAAAGAATTTAGAAGTTTGAAGAAGTTGACGGGCTTTAGGACCTTAATATATATTCTTTAATTAACATTTTTTGCATTTTGTTGTGGCTTATTAATTAAATAAAAATTTAACAGCGACACTTCAATAATTACTTTGTTTTCTTGGTATACAATTGCCTTTTTTTTTATAATTCGACAGTAAAGCTTTTCTTTTGAGTAATCGGTAGAGTTCACGTGCAATTTATAAAATTAGTGTACTGGTCCCTTTCAATCACCTGAAATTGCCTGATGTCTCTCTTTATAGTCGTCGCCAACTAATTGGAGCTCTATTTATTTTCTTTAAAATTAAGGATAGTTGCATTATCTCTACAACTATTAGCAAAATTAAAGTGGTAATTCTTTTGCTCTTACCAACCTACCAAACTGCGTTAATTACGCTTTTAAATACTTTTTAATTCATTTTTTAGCTGCCGTTTTTTTCATGTATTAAATTTACTGCTTACATGGTGTCCAAAAATGAGCAACCATTATTACCTTGCATTATATTTTTAACGGAATAACATCTATTTTGGTCACATTTAATAGTTTTGCATAAAATTTTAACTATGTGTCTATGTACACATCACCCATAGCTGAAGTTGGCTGGTTAGGTGTTTTCCAATGGATTTGGTTCGAGCTTACCACAGTGGAGACCAGGATTAATGCCACAGGCGAGTGGTTTGTACGCCCGGTTAAGTCACCTCCACCCAATATGGAGCCCCTGTATACTAGGCACGCCCGTCCAAGCGATCAGAAGATCAGATTAGTAAAAATTCTGAATCCCACTTTCCGATTTCCTTAACTCCAGCATCAAATAAAAAATTCAATTTGTTTGATAAATTCACGCCATTTTTGCGTGGTCAGAGCGTTATTTCAAAAGAAAAGGTAAAACATTTTGGATTGATAATTTGTTATGTTGTTAAAATGTCCTTTAGCCAGGCTATTAGTAAAAAGTGTATGATGGTATGGAAAATTCAAAAATTATAATACGATAAATATGTTGGTTACTTAATAGTTTACCTATTTTAATGAAGAAAATTAAATTGTTAAATTAATGGTTTTTTAATTGTCACCTTAAATTTTGCTCGTTGGCCCAAATTAAATTCATTACCTTTTTTTAAGACTCTTTTAGTGTAATGTTAACCAACGTTATGATTTGATATTTTTAATGCATTTTTTTAACGATTAACTCGGTTGGGCCCGTGAGCCGAATTTTATAAATTATTTTTAGGTTATTGGATAAGCAGAGCCGATGGCAAAAAAAAATCCATTTTTGTCAAGTCTTAGGCGGTCACTCTTGGGAACTATTCATGGTATCACGTTGGGTCAATAATAACATTTGATCAAAGAAGTCCAAGAACTACAACATGCCAAATTTTAGCAAATTCGCTGGGACCCAAAATGCACCCCAGGGTTGGTGCTGGCGGTCTTTTAATGAGAGTAAGATAAAATAACAAAGAAGCAATGTTTAGTCGCAGAATATTACTTAAAAAATTAAAAATAACATTTTCCAAAATTACTTTTAATCGCAATTGTTTTAACGAAAGTTATTTGCCGTGTATTTTTCTTATGCGATATTTTGACGATATTTAAAGTTGACATTTTGTTATTATTAATAATTAATTGTATTACTGCACATAATTTTAGCATAAATAAGGTTTTATATCTAAATTCCTATAAATGGTGATATGGAATTATATTATATTATTTATAAATTTAAATATTTATACATTATTAATACAACAATGCGTATACTGCAATCTTATAATAAGTGTTGGCTATTGTAGAAACTAGACTTAAGTTAGTGTAATTAAAATCATTCCATACGTATATAGTTATTTTATTTTTTAATTTACCTTAATATTGATTTAGAATAATAACTAAAATATATATATATTTTTTTAAATTTAATTTTTGTAAAGACTTAACGTTCTATGGTATTTTCAATTTGTAAAATAATTAATTTTAGAAATATTTGGTTTTTTATTTAAATAACTATTTAAAATCGATATTTACTCAAAAGCATTATTTATTTATTTATGTAGGATATTCTTACAGCTTTAATACAATTTAGTTATTTACCAATGGTAATGGTTTAAAGCCTGTATTAATTATTTAATTTTAATATAATGTCATAAAAAAAAATCTGCACTTAAAAAATACATACTTTCTTTATCTAATAATAATTATGCTGCATAATAGAGCATATGAATAAAAGAAACAAATGCTTTTTGCTTGTAAGTTTAGGAGGTATAGAAGGATTTACCTCAAACATATTGAGCCAAAGCAGAAATTAACCTCTATGTTACAAACATTATTTCTTTAATACCCTGTATTTTCTAATAGAGAATATGCTCTCAATTTTCTTAACAACATTATGTAACATCCTGTATATGTGTTTAATATACATTTTGGAAATATACTTGTAGAAAATAACAAGATTCAATTTGTTGCAGCACCATTTAAACTTGTAACAAAAGCGCTAATGCTACTTCCGCAATAAAACAATAGTACAATACAACAGCAAATATTGACCTATCCGGACCCTACATGGCTATATTCCATTATAATATAATAGGCAATTTATATTAAAGGGTCGACCATTTATCTTTGTGTTCATAACGTCTGTCCATACTTCACCTCCTTCTATCCTCGTCTTCCTTGGAAACCACATATTGTTACCCCAAACATGTGCTATTGATTGGTCAAACATTTTGAGTAAAACAAAGGGCCTGGCTGTAATAAATTACCAAATAATAAATTTCCAAATAAAACACACCAATTGAAAAACATTCAATACACAAACATGACGTATAGCCTAGAAAGTTACCTAAAATAGAGAAAAAGAGACTTTGCAGCACATTGAACAGTGTCTTTAATTACTAACTTAAAAGGCCCGAGTTCGATCCCCAGCCGTAGTTATTTAAAAATAATGTTCAAAGTGGCACCACCACGTTGCCTAAAGGTACAGATAGTACTTTTTTGCTAATTAACGTGCTCGTAATAGATAAACAATTTAACATTGGATTTTTGATAAATTGCAAATAATGTCAGTTTTTAAAATAATATACCCTTTATGTGATATTGTCATTTAAAGTATCTATTAAAAGGCTTTAAACACGTTTTCATGTAATATATCCAATTTTAATAGTTTCGGAAATATGGTTAGATATGGCATTTTTAAATAAAGCACCCTGTATATTGCACCCTCATTAAATTGATATTAAAAATAGCTTTGGCGAAATAATACATTATACAAATACAATAAATTATCTATCTTATTATGGCCATCCAAATCTTATAATTATGTTAAATTTTTATAATATATCTACCTCTAATTAATAAGCACTAAGCTTGAAAAATAAGATTAAATTAACTATTTTTTTAGTTTTATAAGGTCATATTTTTAAAACTATAGGAAAAAATAAATCTGGATTTTTAAAGCATTTTATATACTTGTTCTCAAATTTAAATAACTTTATAGTTTCTAATAATAAAGAAGTTAGTAAGAGTGCCAATTGAAGTTTTAATTACCCTGTATAGTGTGTCTTACCTTCTGGATAAATTTGTTGATAGAAACCGTTGCTGTACTAACCTAAAAATAGAAAAAAAAAATATATAATTACCATTTAAACTTAAATAATTATCAGTACAAATATAGACATATGTATATTTAATATTATCTATTCTTTATAAATACACCTATATAAATTTTAAAATAATGCTAAGAATAGCAAAAACATTCATTACTAAAACTGTAGGTTTTTAGTTGCATTAAATAATAAAGGTTTTATGTAAATACTACTGTGAGTCGGTCCATTAAAAAGGTTTTTATAAACTTAACGTTATTAAATATTTTTTTACTTTTAAGTTTTTTTGGGAGAAAAAGAAAATAAACTAAAATTCTTAATTAAATTAAAATGTGTTTAATGTTTCGGTTTTTAAGAATAAGTCCAAACATAAACATAATTGTAGTCATCATTAAAATATTAAAAAATAACAGCAAACACACATTTCTAGAAAAGTTAGTGAAAAGTTTTTTATTTTACAAACACTACAAAAGTAGCGAAAAAAATTAATTAACTAATTTTATTATATTGTCTGTAAGTAAACGTGGCTAGCCAAATAGAAAAGATAATACCATATATAAGGCGACTAAAACAACAATCCAACAAAGTAATCGTTCTGTATCAAAGTGAATTTAAAATAAGAGAGATAAATAATTTTGTAATATTAAACAATAAAAAGTATCATTCTAGTAAAAATGATAATTAAATATAAGGAATAAGGCACTAACCTATTTTTCGTTTTAATACCAATATGGTATAATCACTGTTAGCCCTAATTTACTAATCGCTAAAAAAATAAAATAACAACTGACAGAAAAGTGTACGATAACTAGATAACAAAGATTATCATTATGACTTGTTTTTTTTATTATAAAGAACAAATAATTTATCCGATAAATTTGCTAATATGAGCATTAAATAAAAGGGCTTGCTAAAATAAAGTTAAAAATAAAGTGACGATATTATATATCCACTATGCCAGAATTATTTTTAAAGAACTTTTACAATATGATTATTAAATAATAAAGCTTACCTACTGTAACTTATAAAATAAGATGCATTCCTATAAAAACAATATCGTGGACTTTTTAATGCATTTCGACAATAAGGGTATTAAACAAAAAGGCTTACTATGAGTAACTCAAAACATAAAGTGACCTTACTCTATATCCAATAGGGTGGACTCTTTTTATGTTTTTCCATGATAGGTATTAAAAAAAGGATTTGGTGAGAATAAAAAACGTAACGTTAATTTTGTTGCTTTATCGCGATAAGCTTTTATATAAAATAAATTGTGTAATGACGTTACATTTTTATAGTATAAGTTTAAAAAGACAGGTTTATATTATTATCTTTAGTGCCCTTATAATAAAATTGTTTTTAAAATGTTTCTTTTTGTTACTTTTAATTTCGTACCAACATTTTTGTATTTATTCACTGTTTGTTCCTATTAATAATTTCGCAGGTTTATACTTTAAGGTAAAGAATCACTTTGTATTATAATATTACCATAAATACTTATGGTATATAAAACCATTTAATTAAGTTGCCTACAATACCAAAATAATTTGTCATAAAAATAACACAATCTAATTAATAAAAGATTTGTCCAATATGTTTGAGCAAGTAGCAAATAATAATTTAAAAAAACCCACATACATTTAATTAAAATACATCATATAACTTAACCTACAGATTTATTATATTTATATCCTAAAGTACTAATAGGAGTAACAATACCAAGGATTTGCATCATTTAGTTTTACTTTTAGAGAAACCCTAAAATTTAGTCCTACTTAAATAATAATAGAGAAGAAAATTTAAAGTTACTGTTAAGTAAATTATATACCCTCCCACACAACTTTTAATACAAGTAAATGTATGTATATATGTATACATGTGTAAATGTATTCCATTTACCGTATTATATGTATATATTTTAAAATGTATTATTATAAAAATAGGTAGGTAGGTGTACAATATCAATAAAAACGGTATACCAATAACAACGTAAAAATTTTAAAATGTTACTGTAGCAACATCGCTTATAATTATGTCACCAAACTATCATATTTCTGTTAGGTAGAGTCTGACAAGTCATTATGGAAAGATACACGATTCAGCAACGAGTAAAAATTATTTTAAATTTAAATAATAAAACTTAAAATCAGAATTCGGGTTATTTCAAGAAATGGTAATGTAAACTTACCGCCAAGGTCTTGCGATCTCTCACCCTTAAACTATTTTCTGTGGAGCTACCTGAAATTTCATGTCTACGAGAATAGGCCACAAACGAATTCGAAACCTCAACAGAATATCACATACACCATTACAAATATACCAGGTTATATAATTGAAGAGGTAAGAAGAAATTTGGTCACAAGAATCCATTTAACTAAACAGAGCATAGAAGGACATGTAAACAATTTTTTTTTTAAATCAATGCTATAATTTTTTCATGATAAAATAAAAAAAAACTTACATTTTTCTTGGAGCTATTATGATGTGTCACTTAAAAATGGCTTCATAAAGTGTTAATATAATATTAATTTTTAATATATTAGAGCTGTTTTTAGGCCCTAACAAAACAGATGAGCAAATTTAAATTTGTTTTTACAAGTGCATACATAAAAGTTTACATATGTAAGTTAAAAATAATTGGTGTTTTACAATATTTTAGCAAAAATGGTACAAAAGTACTTTAAGTAAAACCAGAAGTACCAGTTGTCAAGTTATACATGAATAGACCTCACAACTTTTTAATTGCAGAAAATAAATAACATTTTCTGGTAATGTCAATTTTCTTAGCTTTAAATAAGTAATTAGATTTTAAAAATCCTTTAAAATATACATTGTGTCCACGAATAAAAACTATACTATAACATTTTTTATTATTAATATTTATTTAAAAAAAAACGCATTTTTCATTAAAAAAAATTGCCTTGTCTGAAATACTAAATGCTATAATAAAAAAAAATTGATAGTTTATGGGGTGTTAGTGAAAATCAGAAAAAAAATGCTTAAAGCAATAAAAAGTAACAAACAGAGTCCAACACATTTTTTTTCTTATTATTGGTGTAAAGTAAAATATATACCTACTTTTTGTATTAATTTATTTTTATATGCATACAATATCAAGTTAAGTTAAAGTGTATGTAAGTAGTAGTAGTACAAAAATTAACAATTTATTTAACAAACAATCTAAAATTTTATTACTTTTTTTAATGCAAACATGTAGGTTATTTAACCTTAGGGTTATTTACTCGCAGACATGCGTTTACCAATCACAAAATAATTTCAAAAATAGGCAATTTTGGACTTATAAATCATAAGCAGAATATTTTTTTACCCAATAAATTTATGTTTATAACACATTACCTTACATAACTATCGTAAAAACATTCGTTTTCTGCCTTTTCTTTTTATAAAAGAACTTGATAGGTAAGAAATATGTCAAAAATTGGCTAAAAAATCATTTAAAGTCTTCAAGATATCTCATCAGTCAAAGATAACCGCATACCTAAGCTTGCCTGTTATATTTTACTGAAATAGAATTAATAAACAGGTTGTGTCATAAATATCTAGACGACTTGATATTTTGGCCAATTTCCAAAGTTTTTTCACAAAAAGAAAAGGCAGTAAACGGATGTTTTCACGATAATTATGTAAGGTAATGTGTAATAACAACATAACTTTATTAGGTAAGAAATATTTTGCCTAAGATTTATAACCCTAAAACTACTTATTTTCGGAAATATTTTTGGTATTATTAAACGCATGGTTATGGTTTATTATCCTTGACGTTATATAACCTACATGTTAGCATCATACCAATGAAGTAGTTAAAAAACATTAATAACGTTTTTTTTTTTCAAAATACCATTTGTGTAATTTTAAATCTTGCTGTATATAATAGGGTAATCTTTCAAACGCTTTTATTATAAATTACTTTTTTATTTATTTGCAAAAAAACTGTGGGTGACATTAACATTACTTTCCTAAAGTAACCAAAATAACAAAAAAAACGGAACCGTTTTTTAATTTTTTTAGACTTTTTAATTACGTAGTCTTAAAAATATGTTTTTCTGATATTTTTTTTTTTTAATAATATTTTTGCAATTTTAAACTATTAAACCACTTTGTATGTCCTTCCGCGAATTTTATTATAGCTTTGAGCATTTAAGACAAAACAAGTATTTTTACGAAGAATACCTTTGATTGTCAAAAATTTTAATTTAAAAATATATATATTTTTTTAATGGTGTTTTATATACAAAAGCTTCCATAAAAAAATACCCTAAATAATACTTTTAAAAAGTAACAGACACATACAAAAATCGTCAAAAATAAAAGTGTTTTTATTTATTTAATATAATATTATATCACAAAATTAGGAAAATGTAGAATTAAAAATTTCGTTATAAAAATAAAAAGTAATTTTTAGAATAAAACCACTTTTCCCAAATTAATAAGAACACCTTAATTAAGTGCAGTATATTTAAAAACTTTTTAATCAATTTTTTGATTAGTAATATAATATGTAGGGTGTTGTATTAAAAAAAAAATTATGACTGAATCAAAAACATTAAAATGCCAATATGCCAATAGTTATCTTTAATTTTACACGATGAGAAATAAAAATGTTAAAGGAGCTGTTAATTTATACCTTGACACCTGGTAAATATTTAATAATAATAAGCTGTTAATTATATCTTCTATACCACCTGATTTAATTAATGTTTCTTACAATTTCCTGTTTGCTAAAGAGCACCGACCGCTAAATAATAGACCAAATTTACCCGTATTGTATGTTGCGCAGGCATAGCCATTATATTTCTTACTCCCCTATTAATACCATTAGCTGTATAATGACTGGCCGTAAAATTGACTAGCAATTGGGTAAAAGATAATTTTATTAGGTACTTTAAAAGAAAAATGGAAGTCATTTCAAACTAATTATACTAATACAATATGGCTACCCATAATTTGTTTAGGTCAACTAGAACGTAAAAATTGGCTCTTATTATTTATATGCTTATAATTAACTGGGAATACTACGTTTTAACGAAAAATTTTTTAAATATAAATTAAATTTTTAAGATCTTTTACCCCTTTATTTTAAGTAAGCGTGCATCGATTTTTTTTTTAAATATGTCATTTAAATAAAATAATGACACACGGTAAGATCTAATTAAAAAAATAAAAATAATATGGTAGGGGAACCAAAGAGGAAGATTTTGGAATTAACAGCAGAATAATATACCGGAGAATGCCGGGTAGACGGTTGAGTAACTTCACCAAATATTAGCAGCGTACAGAAGGCCCATTGTAAAAACAAAAATACAGTACATTTCTTTAATGTCCGCCCCTCCCTTTCTTTTTAAACGAATCTATTTGAAAATGTTAAATTTTGGTAGAAAAAATAAATGCATAAATACTATATTTTAAAGTGAAATTGACACACGTAAATTTTAATATGGCGGCTGGGCGCCATCTTAAAAAAAATGGAAAGGGAGATCTTGTGACACATCACTTTAAAGAACTTGACTAGTGCTTTAAAATCCTAGAGTGTAAAATCAATAAATTTACCTAAAACATAATTATACTTTAAAAACTACCCAAATACCTGCTTTAGATGGCCATATTTCCGAAACTAATATAGTAAGATGTACCTTATGTGGTGTTTTCTTAAAGGTCTTTAAAAGATCTTTTAATTGGTGATACCGGTCATATTAAAATGATCCTCACAAGAGTTTTAAGAAAAAACCACATTTAGTATATATATTATATCAGGTATTTAGAGACTTTTTAAAGTACCTCCATTTTTAATTAGGTGAAGTCGCTGACTTAATATTCTAGGGTTATAAAACACTCGTCCGGAGCTTTAAAATAATGTATCATAAGCCACCTCTATCCATTTGGCGCTCAGCCGCTATATGGAAATTAACATTTATCAATTTTATTCTAAAATATGGTATTTATACATCAATTTTATATTCCAAAGTAATTTTAAATTAATTCCTTTAAAAAATAAATGAAGACATTAAGGAAATTCACTGTAAGATATTTAATAACATGCTAAGCAGTGTATATTCCACTAATTACACAATTTAAGAGTGACGTAAAGAAAGCGATAGGCTACAAAGTTGTAAAAAATTTACATTTAAGGCTGCCTTTTATTTTTATTTGAATAATATAATTTAAAAATAAAAAAAAATATATTTTCCGATACGATCCGAACGATTTTCACAAGCCGAAATATTAACAGTGTTTTTATGACATACTTAAAAATGTTTGGCTGCTTCGCCCTTCGATAAAAAGGTTTACATTATATATATATATTTTTTTCTTATCATTCAAGCTTTGCAACTCAATAGGTCTCTATGACGCTCGAGTAAATCTATATTTAGCATCGTGGGCTCCCTACTATTAGCTAAACGTCAGATAGAGTAAACACAACGTTAGTATTTTGATTCAAAAAGTAAGTTAAATTATATTAGGGGTAGGGGTAGCACTTGTCCAAGTTACTGTAAGAAGAAATTGCAAGTAATGCGAAACCAGGTATAGGTTTAAGAGCTCCGCCGCACATTCTTGTGGCTCCCCGTAACTGCTTTTTAAAGCAACTTGTGAATTAATAGGCGTAATATTTTACAATCCTTGGTCAATGTTTTCTGCTCAAAGACCAGGAATTAAAAATTATTTTTATGATGCCGGATCAAATCCAGGTTGTTTAGTTGAGGGGCTTGAATGCTACTACTACACCACACAGGCTCAGGATTTTTAAATTTAAAAACAATACATTTCGTCACCCTAATTGTAAAACCACTTAACTTCAATTTTACTAAAACCTGTGATGCCACCTTTAGCCTTATAAAATATGGCATCAAAATCACATTTTTCATTAATCACTTAATTATAAAACCACCTAACCCCAGTTTTTATTAAACAAAAATGTGATTTTGATGCCATCTTTGGCCTTATTTTATAAGGCACAGTTTATATTAAAACTGTCTTCTATTAGTTAGGCGATTTTACAATTAAGCTGACGATTTATACCTGTGCAAATAAATGATATTTATTTTTTAATTCATTTTTGTAATACTTAAATGAATATCATATATAGAAAAATTGTTAAAATTTTTGACTGTTTTTTTTTAACATATTATATAATGCTTTGAGTTACACTTTATTTATTAATTTATTAATAATTTTTTCCATTTCATTTACAGTAGCACTTGTTTAATTTATTTTAAAAGAAATACCTTAATAAACTTAATTTATTTAAACAAGGATATTCACATTAGCAAAGTACTTGTACCCAAATAAGTTTTACACTACTTAAAATTTTTATGTTTTAAACTATGATCATTCGTCATGTTGATTACAACTTGTCTAGTAAAAATGATTAACAGGACCTTAGTGGAAATCTGAAATATCTTGCTTTTAAAGTTTCTACTTTTGTGATTTATTCAATTTTAGCAAATCTGACAGGTATAACTTTTCAAAATCAAAATTAGTTTTAAAATTCTCTATAAATATTATTGCTACGGTTTATTTAAAAAAATAAAGAAAAATTGGTAAATTAGGGTCTTGTTTTTAATAATATTTAAAAAAAAATATTTTTGGGTGACAAGGCTTTTTAATACAAAAAAAGAACAAACAAGTAAATAACCGGGTACATATGATTTTTATGGTTTTATTAAAAATAAATATTGCTGCCACCCACCAACTGTACGTATTTTTGTATATATATATATATATATATATATATATATATATATATATATATATATATATATATATATATTTAATTTATTTCCTTTCAAAGAGAGGAAATTTTTTTTTCTTGGGGATATGGTCAGAAGTAAATAGGTTAAGAGAAAAAAAATTATTTTGTAATTTTGTCTTTACGACGTTTCGGCCTGGGTGGGCCTTCATCAGGTACATTTTGACAAACAACTAATATCTAAAATACAAACTTTTGTTTTTTTTTATATTTAATAAATTATGATGAGTTTACCTTAAATGAGGGCTTCCATTTAAACAAAAAAACATTCACAACCTGCGGTCGCAACATTTAACATATACCACTTCACATATATGTACAAGAACATCCACAAAATTAAAACAACTAATAACGAAAACAACCACAACGGTTTTGTTTTTATTTTGATAATTTTTTTTTATATATTATGAATACATAGGCATTTTTTAAATTTTGTTTGATATTACTGGTGCCATCTATTTTTTAAAGAAGAGATTTAACTATTTTGTTTAATATTATTACAGGTAACTGTAATTCTTATATTGATGGGTATTGACAGATTTCTTTGCTCGCAAAACCAAAATACATGTAGAAATTTTTATTATGATTATTATTATTTTACTTTGTAAGTGTGGCCCTCTTGGAGAGGTAGTAAAAAGTAAATCTAAAATTGGTTTGTTCTACGTTTTGGGTGTCTTTAAATTAATTATTAATAAGCTGTTCATACTGCCTACTCAAATTCTTAGTATCTGCCCTAGTGTTAACTGCATTTTTGTTTCTTTGTATATATACCATCTCCAAAAACTCTCTTTTTGGATTTGTTTCTGTTTTGAGAATTTTTGTATTGTCGAAATTAAAAGTATGTTTTTCTTTATAGAATGATTTGTAAGAGCTGTTTTATTGTGTTTGTCGTATTTGTGGCTGTTTAATCTATTTTTCAAATACTGGCTAGTTTGTCCTATGTATACACCATTGCAGGGAATTTCATATATAATGTGGCTTTTTTTGTTTTTATCGATTTTGCTCTTTAATCTGGAGAAATTGTTTTTTAGTAAATTGTGGCCTTTATGACAGACGGTAATTTTTTCTTTTTTTTAAATAATTTTTGAAAATTTTCGAAAGCTTAGGAATATAGGGTAAAGAGAGATAGTTTTTTTTGGTTTCATTTTCTTTAGGTTTTTGTGTTTTATTGGAATTATAATATTTGTGTATTCTTTTTTTAAAAATTGAATTTACTAATGTATCTGGATAGTTATTAAGTTTAAGGGCGTTTTTTGCTTTAATAATGGATTTTGTTCTAAATTGCGGATCGCTTAATTTTATTGCTCTGTCAGCAAGGCCAATTATCACTGATTTTTTTTGGGAAATAGGGTGTTGGGAATTGAAATTAAGATATCTTGCTGACCAGGTGTCCTTTGTGTACCATTCTGTTTTTATTGAGGTTTTTAGATTATGTAGTGTTAGGTCTAAAAAGTTAATTTGTTTTTGGTGTTCAACTTCTATTGTGAATTGCAATTTTTCGTGGTAGCTATTAAATTTTTTAAGACATAATCTATTTTGTCATGTGGTATAGCTGTTATGCAATCATCTACGTAGCGAAAAAAGAACGGTAAGGTGATATCTAATTTTGGTATTACTGTTTCTTCCAGATCCTCTAGTACTAATTGAGCAATTACACTTGATATAGAGGAGCCCATGGCGCATCCGTCAATTTGTTTATAAAATTGTTTATTATATAGAAAATACGTAGAATTTAGTGTACGTTCAATAGCTTCTAGGAATTCGTCCATTGGTATATCTGTGTGGGGTTTAATTTTGTTCCATTTTTTTTTGATAATATCTTTAGCTAATTTTATAGGGATGTTTGTATACAGCGATATTACGTCTAGAGAGACCAGGTGGTAATTTTCTGGTAGGTGAATGAATCTAATTTTTTGTTTAAAATGCCATGAGTCTTTTATGTAGTAAGCGTTTTGATTTACAACATTGATAAAGATATTTTTAAGAAATTTGGATAATTTTTCATAGGGCGACTGAATGCATAAAACGATAGGTCTTAGTGGTATTCCTGGTTTGTGGAGCTTGGGGAGTCCGTAGATTCTTGGTGGTAGGGCATTATGTATTTTAAGTTTTTTGGCTGTATTTGGGGATATGAAAGTTTTGTTTTCCCATCGAGTAATTATTTCGTTGTTAGCTTTTTGATATACATTTGTAGGGTCGTTTTGTACTTTTTTATACAATAAAAACAAAATGGTACACAAAGGACACCTGGTCAGCAAGATATCTTAATTTCAATTCCCAACACCCTATTTCCCCAAAAAAATCAGTGATAATTGGCCTGGATGACAGAGCAATAAAATTAAGCGATCCGCAATTTAAAACAAAATCCATTATTAAAGCAATAAACGCCCTTAAACTTAATAACTATTCAGATACATTAGTAAATTCAATTTTTAAAAAAGAATACACAAATATTATAATTCCAATAAAACACAAAAACCTAAAGAAAATGAAACCAAAAAAACTATCTCTCTTACCCTATATTCCTAAGCTTTCCGAAAATTTTTAAAAATTATTTAAAAAAGAAAAAATTACCGTCTGTCATAAAGGCCACAATTTACTAAAAACAATTTCTCCAGATTAAAAAGCAAAATCGATAAAAACAAAAAAGCCACATTATATATGAAATTCCTGCAATGACTGCAATGGTGTATACATAGGACAAACTAGCCAGTATTTGAAAAATAGATTAAACAGCCACAAATACGACAAACACAATAAAACAGCTCTTACAAATCATTCTATAGAGAAAAAACATACTTTTAATTTCGACAATACAAAAATTCTCAAAACAGAAACAAATACAAAAAAAGAGAGTTTTTGGAGATGGTATATATACAAAGAAACAAAAATGCAGTTAACACTAGGGCAGATACTAAGAATTTGAGTAGGCAGTATCAACAGCTAATTAATAATTAATTTAAAGACACCCAAAACGTAGAACAAACCAATTTTAGATTTACTTTTTACTACCTCTCCAAGAGGGCCACACTTACAAAGTAAAATAATAATAATCATAATAAAAATTTCTACATGTATTTTGGTTTTGCGAGCAAAGAAATCTTTCAATACCCATCAATATAAGAATTACAGTTACCTGTAATAATATTAAACCAAAATAGTTAAATCTCTTCCTTAAAAAATAGATGGCACCAGTAATATCAAACAAAATTTAAAAAATGCCTATGGATTCATAATATATAAAAAAATTATCAAAATAAAAAGAAAACCGTTGTGGTTGTTTTCGTTATTAGTTGTTTTAATTTTGTGGATGTTCTTGTACATATATGTGAAGTGGTATATGTTAAATGTTGCGACCGCAGGTTGTGAATGTTTTTTTGTTTAAATGGAAGCCCCTCATTTAAGGTAAACTCATCATAATTTATTAAATATAAAAAAAAACAAAAAAGTTTGTATTTTAGATATTAGTTGTTTGTCAAAATGTACCTGATGAAGGCCCACCCAGGCCGAAACGTCGTAACGACAAAATTACAAAATAATTTTTTTTTCTCTTAACCTATTTACTTCTGACCATATCCCCAAGAAAAAAATTTCCTCTCTTTGAAAGGAAATAAATTAAAAACATAAAGGAAAGGTCAAAGAAACGCAAAAATTAAACAATATATCGAGCATGGGTGAAATAATGCTCTCTTACTCAAAAATATCACAAACAACTATGGAGAAGATGCTGCAAAGCAGATGAAGCTGTATAGAAAACAAAATTCCAAAAAAGCCAAGCTAAAGAACCGAAGAATTTTCCTCTTACGATGCAAAAACGAAGATTTAACCCCAACCTTTCTTAAATTTAAAACAGAACATATAACTTTTTATTGTAAAAACCTTGACAGGAGTTTCCAGGAAAAAACATTAAAACAATTTAAATCCAATATCATAAATCTATTAATTACGGACACCACAAAACACTTAAATTATCTAGAAAACGAACTTACACAAAGTGCCAATTATCTCAAGAATAATCTACCAAGCGCTCTAATTACAAATTTTTTGACGTTGAAAATAAAACATATGAATCTGTATTTATAAAAACAAAACAAAAAACACACAAAAATTAATATATTAACAATGCAGCATAACCAAAATAATAATAAACAATTCAACAATCCCAAGACTGGATTGAAAATTTAACAGATACTGTTATTCCCAGCTATGCCACTGAGATTCTTAGTTTAGGCCCTAATTACGCCATTCCAATAACAAATGAAAAGAATTCCCCACGTTTGAATTAATAACTAACATTGAAACATCTATAAATTCTTTACCATCCAGCACTCAAGATGACCTTAGAGCAAAATTATATATATATATATATATATATATATAAATATATATATATATATGTATATACATATATATATATATATATATATATATATATATATATATATATATATATATATATATAGTTTAATTTTTGCGTTTCTTTGACCTTTCCTTTATGTGTTTTAATTTATTTCCTTTCAAAGAGAGGAATTTTTTTCTTGGGGATATGGTCAGAAGTAAATAGGTTAAGAGAAAAAAATTTTTATTTTGTTATTTTGTCGTTACGACGTTTCGGCCTGGGTGGGCCTTCATCAGGTACATTTTGACAAACAACTAATATCTAAAATACAAACTTTTTTGTTTTTTTTTATATATATATTTAATAAATTATGCTGAGTTTACCTTAAATGAGGGGCTTCCATTTAAACAAAAAAACATTTACAACCTGCGGTCGCAACATTTAACATATACCACTTCACATATATGTACAAGAACATCCACAAAATTAAAACAACTAATAACTAAAACAACCACAACGGTTTTCTTTTGTTTTGATAATTTTTTTATATATTATGAATCCATAGGCATTTTTTAAATTTTGTTTGATATTACTGGTGCCATCTATTTTTTAAGGAAGAGATTTAACTATTTTGGTTTAATATTATTACAGGTAACTGTAATTCTTATATTGATGGGTATTGAAAGATTTCTTTGCTCGCAAAACCAAATTACATGTAGAAATTTTTATTATGATTATGATTATTATTATTTTACTTTGTAAGTGTGGCCCTCTTGGAGAGGTAGTAAAAAGTAAATCTAAAATTAGTTTGTTCTACGTTTTGGGTGTCCTTAAATTAATTATTAATTAGCTGTTGATACTGCCTACTCAAATTCTTAGTATCTGCCCTAGTGTTAACTGCATTTTTGTTTCTTTGTATATATACCATCTCCAAAAACTCTCTTTTTTTGTATTTGTTTCTGTTTTGAGAATTTTTGTATTGTCGAAATTAAAAGTATGTTTTTTCTCTATAGAATGATTTGTAAGAGCTGTTTTATTGTGTTTGTCGTATTTGTGGCTGTTTAATCTATTTTTCAAATACTGGCTAGTTTGTCCTATGTATACACCATTGCAGTCATTGCAGGGAATTTCATATATAATGTGGCTTTTTTGTTTTTATCGATTTTGCTTTTTAATCTGGAGAAATTGTTTTTAGTAAATTGTGGCCTTTATGACAGACGGTAATTTTTTCTTTTTTAAATAATTTTTGAAAATTTTCGGAAAGCTTAGGAATATAGGGTAAAGAGAGATAGTTTTTTTGGTTTCATTTTCTTTAGGTTTTTGTGTTTTATTGGAATTATAATATTTGTGTATTCTTTTTTAAAAATTGAATTTACTAATGTATCTGGATAGTTATTAAGTTTAAGGGCGTTTTTGCTTTAATAATGGATTTTGTTCTAAATTGCGGATCGCTTAATTTTATTGCTCTGTCAGCAAGGCCAATTATCACTGATTTTTTTTGGGAAATAGGGTGTTGGGAATTGAAATTAAGATATCTTGCTGACCAGGTGTCCTTTGTGTACCATTCTGTTTTTATTGAGGTTTTTAGATTATGTAGTGTTAGGTCTAAAAAGTTAATTTGTTTTTGGTGTTCAACTTCTATTGTGAATTGCAATTTTTCGTGGTAGCTATTAAATTTTTTTAAGACATAATCTATTTTGTCATGTGGTATAGCTGTTATGCAATCATCTACGTAGCGAAAAAAGAACGGTAAGGTGATATCTAATTTTGGTATTACTGTTTCTTCCAGATCCTCTAGTACTAATTGAGCAATTACACTTGATATAGAGGAGCCCATGGCGCATCCGTCAATTTGTTTATAAAATTGTTTATTATATAGAAAATACGTAGAATTTAGTGTACGTTCAATAGCTTCTAGGAATTCGTCCATTGGTATATCTGTGTGGGGTTTAATTTTGTTCCATTTTTTTTTTGATAATATCTTTAGCTAATTTTATAGGGATGTTTGTATACAGCGATATTACGTCTAGAGAGACCAGGTGGTGATTTTCTGGTAGGTGAATGGATCTAATTTTTTCTTTAAAATGCCATGAGTCTTTTATGTAGTAAGCGTTTTGATTTACAACATTGTTTAAGATATTTTTAAGAAATTTGGATAATTCTTTCATAGGGCGACTGAATGCATGAAACGATAGGTCTTAGTGGTATTCCTGGTTTGTGGAGCTTGGGGAGTCCGTAGATTCTTGGTGGTAGGGCATTGTGTATTTTAAGTTTTTTGGCTGTATTTGGGGATATGAAAGTTTTTTTTCCCATCGAGTAATTATTTCGTTGTTAGCTTTTTGATATACATTTGTAGGGTCGTTTTGTACTTTTTATAGATTGTGGTGTCCTGCAGAAGGTCGTTAATTTTCTTGTCGTAGTCAGTTGACTGCATTATGACTGTTTTATTGGATTTGTCTGGTTTTTAATATTTTAAGGTTGGGATGCTCCTTTATGAATGCTTGTGTTTTTTAACTTTGTTAGTAAAATTATTTTTGATGTTTTTGTCTTTATTTTTATTTATATTATTTTTATAAATGGTTATTGCATTACAACATTTTGCTCTAAGGTCATCTTGAGTGCTGGATGGTAAAGAATTTATAGATGTTTCAATGTTAGTTATTAATTCAAACGTGGGGAATTCTTTTTCATTTGTTATTGGAATGGCGTAATTAGGGCCTAAACTAAGAATCTCAGTGGCATAGCTGGGAATAACAGTATCTGTTAAATTTTCAATCCAGTCTTGGGATTGTTGAATTGTTTTATTATTATTTTGGTTATGCTGCATTGTTAATATATTAATTTTTTGTGTGTTTTTTTGTTTTGTTTTTATAAATACAGATTCATATGTTTTATTTTCAACGTCAAAAAAATTTGTAATTAGAGCGCTTGGTAGATTATTCTTAAGATAATTGGCACTTTGTGTAAGTTCGTTTTCTAGATAATTTAAGTGTTTTGTGGTGTCCGTAATTAATAGATTTATGATATTGGATTTAAATTGTTTTAATGTTTTTTCCTGGAAACTCCTGTCAAGGTTTTTACAATAAAAAGTTATATGTTCTGTTTTAAATTTAAGAAAGGTTGGGGTTAAATCTTCGTTTTTGCATCGTAAGAGGAAAATTCTTCGGTTCTTTAGCTTGGCTTTCTTTTTGTATTTTGTTTTCTATACAGCTTCATCTGCTTTGCATCATCTTCTCCATAGTTGTTTGTGATATTTTGGTAAGAGAGCATTATTTCACCCATGCTCGATATATTGTTTAATTTTTGCGTTTCTTTGACCTTTCCTTTATGTTTTTAATTTATTTCCTTTCAAAGAGAGGAAATTTTTTTCTTGGGGATATGGTCAGAAGTAAATAGGTTAAGAGAAAAAAATTTATTTTGTAATTTTGTCGTTACGACGTTTCGGCCTGGGTGGGCCTTCATCAGGTACATTTTGACAAACAACTAATATCTAAAATACTAAACTTTTGTTTTTTTTTTTTTATATATATTTAATAAATTATGCTGAGTTTACCTTAAATGAGGGGCTTCCATTTAAACAAAAAAACATTTACAACCTGCGGTCGCAACATTTAACATATACCACTTCACATATATGTACAAGAACATCCACAAAATTAAAACAACTAATAACTAAAACAACCACAACGGTTTTCTTTTTGTTTTGATAATTTTTTATATATTATGAATCCAATAATTAATTTAAGGACACCCAAAACGTAGAACAAACTACTTGATTTACTTTTTAAATACCTCTTCAAGAGGGCCACACTTACAAAGTAAAATAATAATAATCATAATCATAATAAAAATTTCTACATGTAATTTGGTTTTGCGAGCAAAAGGAAATCTTTCAATACATCAATATAAGAATTACAGTTACCTGTAATAATATTAAACCAAAATAGTTAAATCTCTTCCTTAAAATAGATGGCACCAGTAATATCAAACAAAATTTAAAAAATGCCTATGGATTCATAATATATAAAAAAATTTATCAAAACAAAAAGAAAACCGTTGTGGTTGTTTTAGTTATTAGTTGTTTTAATTTTGTGGATGTTCTTGTACATATATGTGAAGTGGTATATGTTAAATGTTGCGACCGCAGGTTGTAAATGTTTTTTGTTTAAATGGAAGCCCCTCATTTAAGGTAAACTCAGCATAATTTATTAAATATATATAAAAAAAAAAACAAAAAGTTTGTATTTTAGATATTAGTTGTTTGTCAAAATGTACCTGATGAAGGCCCACCCAGGCCGAAACGTCGTAACGACAAAATTACAAAATAAATTTTTTTCTCTTAACCTATTTACTTCTGACCATATCCCCAAGAAAAAAAATTTCCTCTCTTTGAAAGGAAATAAATTAAAAACATAAAGGAAAGGTCAAAGAAACGCAAAAATTAAACAATATATCGAGCATGGGTGAAATAATGCTCTCTTACCAAAATATCACAAACAACTATGGAGAAGATGCTGCAAAGCAGATGAAGCTGTATAGAAAACAAAATACAAAGAAAGCCAAGCTAAAGAACCGAAGAATTTTCCTCTTACGATGCAAAAACGAAGATTTAACCCCAACCTTTCTTAAATTTAAAACAGAACATATAACTTTTTATTGTAAAAACCTTGACAGGAGTTTCCAGGAAAAAACATTAAAACAATTTAAATCCAATATCATAAATCTATTAATTACGGACACCACAAAACACTTAAATTATCTAGAAAACGAACTTACACAAAGTGCCAATTATCTTAAGAATAATCTACCAAGCGCTCTAATTACAAATTTTTTTGACGTTGAAAATAAAACATATGAATCTGTATTTATAAAAACAAAACAAAAAACACACAAAAAATTAATATATTAACAATGCAGCATAACCAAAATAATAATAAAACAATTCAACAATCCCAAGACTGGATTGAAAATTTAACAGATACTGTTATTCCCAGCTATGCCACTGAGATTCTTAGTTTAGGCCCTAATTACGCCATTCCAATAACAAATGAAAAAGAATTCCCCACGTTTGAATTAATAACTAACATTGAAACATCTATAAATTCTTTACCATCCAGCACTCAAGATGACCTTAGAGCAAAATGTTGTAATGCAATAACCATTTATAAAAATAATATAAATAAAAATAAAGACAAAAACATCAAAAATAATTTTACTAACAAAGTTAAAAAACACAAGCATTCATAAAGGAGCATCCCAACCTTAAAATATTAAAACCAGACAAATCCAATAAAACAGTCATAATGCAGTCAACTGACTACGACAAGAAAATTAACGACCTTCTGCAGGACACCACAATCTATAAAAAAGTACAAAACGACCCTACAAATGTATATCAAAAAGCTAACAACGAAATAATTACTCGATGGGAAAACAAAACTTTCATATCCCCAAATACAGCCAAAAAACTTAAAATACATAATGCCCTACCACCAAGAATCTACGGACTCCCCAAGCTCCACAAACCAGGAATACCACTAAGACCTATCGTTTCATGCATTCAGTCGCCCTATGAAAAAATTATCCAAATTTCTTAAAAATATCTTAAACAATGTTGTAAATCAAAACGCTTACTACATAAAAGACTCATGGCATTTTAAAGAAAAAATTAGATCCATTCACCTACCAGAAAATCACCACCTGGTCTCTCTAGACGTAATATCGCTGTATACAAACATCCCTATAAAATTAGCTAAAGATATTATCAAAAAAAATGGAACAAAATTAAACCCCACACAGATATACCAATGGACGAATTCCTAGAAGCTATTGAACGTACACTAAATTCTACGTATTTTCTATATAATAAACAATTTTATAAACAAATTGACGGATGCGCCATGGGCTCCTCTATATCAAGTGTAATTGCTCAATTAGTACTAGAGGATCTGGAAGAAACAGTAATACCAAAATTAGATATCACCTTACCGTTCTTTTTTCGCTACGTAGATGATTGCATAACAGCTATACCACATGACAAAATAGATTATGTCTTAAAAAATTTAATAGCTACCACGAAAAATTGCAATTCACAATAGAAGTTGAACACCAAAAACAAATTAACTTTTTAGACCTAACACTACATAATCTAAAAACCTCAATAAAAACAGAATGGTACACAAAGGACACCTGGTCAGCAAGATATCTTAATTTCAATTCCCAACACCCTATTTCCCAAAAAAAATCAGTGATAATTGGCCTTGCTGACAGAGCAATAAAATTAAGCGATCCGCAATTTAGAACAAAATCCATTATTAAAGCAAAAACGCCCTTAAACTTAATAACTATCCAGATACATTAGTAAATTCAATTTTTAAAAAAAGAATACACAAATATTATAATTCCAATAAAACACAAAAACCTAAAGAAAATGAAACCAAAAAAAACTATCTCTCTTTACCCTATATTCCTAAGCTTTCCGAAAATTTTCAAAAATTATTTAAAAAAGAAAAAATTACCGTCTGTCATAAAGGCCACAATTTACTAAAAAACAATTTCTCCAGATTAAAAAGCAAAATCGATAAAAACAAAAAAGCCACATTATATATGAAATTCCCTGCAATGACTGCAATGGTGTATACATAGGACAAACTAGCCAGTATTTGAAAAATAGATTAAACAGCCACAAATACGACAAACACAATAAAACAGCTCTTACAAATCATTCTATAGAGAAAAAACATACTTTTAATTTCGACAATACAAAAATTCTCAAAACAGAAACAAATACAAAAAAAGAGAGTTTTTGGAGATGGTATATATACAAAGAAACAAAAATGCAGTTAACACTAGGGCAGATACTAAGAATTTGAGTAGGCAGTATCAACAGCTAATTAATAATTAATTTAAGGACACCCAAAACGTAGAACAAACTAATTTTAGATTTACTTTTACTACCTCTCCAAGAGGGCCACACTTACAAAGTAAAAATAATAATAATCATAATAAAAATTTCTACATGTAATTTGGTTTTGTGAGCAAAGAAATCTTTCAATACCCATCAATATAAGAATTACAGTTACCTGTAATAATATTAAACCAAATGTTAATCTCTTCCCAAGTGCTGAGCACCAGTAATATCAAACAAAATTTAAAAAAATGCCTATGGATTCATAATATATAAAAATTATCAAACAAAAAAGAAAACCGTTGTGGCTGTTTTTAGTTATTAGTTGTTTTTGGTTTTGTGGATGTTCTTGTACATATATGTGAAGTGGTATATGTTAAATGTTCAGACCGCAGGTTGTAAATGTTTTTTTTGTTTAAATGGAAGCCCCTCATTTTAAGGTAAACTCAGCATAATTTATTAAATATAAATATATAAAAAAAAACAAAAAGTTTGTATTTCTTAGATATTAGTTGTTTGTCAAAATGTACCTGATGAAGGCCCAACCCAGGCCGAAACGTCGTAACGACAAAATTACAAAATAATTTTTTTCTCTTAACCTATTTACTTCTCATAGCTAACATCTGACGTTTCGCCCAGCGTACTGAGCTTCTTCAAAATATATATTGCGTTCAGGCAACAACCTACAAACAATTACAAAAATTACTATTTTTTTATCACAAATTAAAATAATACAAAACAACACATTTAAAAAACTTTACATAAATTAAATTAATTAATTAATAAAATTAGTGTTATGTAAAGTTTTTTTAAATGTGTTGTTATGTATTATTTTAATTTGTGATAAAAAAATAGTAATTTTTGTAATTGTTTGTAGGTTGTTGCCTGAACGCAATAAATATTTTTGAAAAGCTCACTACGCTGGGGGATACGTCAGATGTTAGCTATGTAATGAAGTAGTTTTAATTATTAACAAAAAGAAACCTATACCCAAGAAAAATAAATAAATAATTATATATATACACACCCCGCGATCGAGGGTAAGAAGCTTTAATTTATGTTTTTAAATTTTAAAGTGTTTTTTTTTTAATTAATTTTATGCCAGGATTGGTTTATTTTGTGAAATAAAAGGTATTATGGCAAAAAGTGACGCCACAAAAATAACCTATATTTTCGGATAAAAAATCGAAAGCACCTTATTAAAAGTTTATCTTCCTTGGTCAGTGTCAAAGAATTAAAAGAAATTAGGATTTTACAGAAAGTTTAAAGGCCCAACATCAGTTCAGAAGAACTAAGTTTAAACCTGCTTTGTACAATTGGGCCTTAATCGCTTAAATAAAGCCAAGCTTAGTAGTTTGTTAGTCAGGTTTATTATTCGGTGCAAGAGATTTTTGTCTAAAGCCAAGCTTACTGTTTAGGTCTAGCGTTATACACAACGATGTACGCGGCTTTAAATTTTTAAAAGCAGGGTTGACACACAAATGGCATATATGAAGTGTCATTGTATTTCAAATGTTGTATTCTATCGAAATATAACAAAATGTATCGGTATTGCCATTGAAAATTTAAGACTAGCAGTAATTTCGGTTAAACCAGGAAAAATAGAAACCGACTAAGTAGATAAACCAATGCATATTTGTGTCATATATCAATATGACAAAATTTATTTTTCCACCCTTAAAAAAAAGTTAAAGGGGGAACCACCTGTTAGAAATTTGCGGTGTACTAGAAATTATAACATGTGCAAAAAAAATGTAAATAATGTTTTGTTTTAAAAAAGGGGCCAACAAATATAAAATAAAACAAAAACGTTTAGAAAAGTTTACGCACGTTTCAGCACGCTTATAAAAGCTTTTTTAACTTACGTGTTATGAACCGAACTTAATTCACATTTTTGTTGCCTCTGAATAAAAGTAAATTTAGAGGTTCATTTAACGCCCACGTAGCTTTTTTATTTATTGTGGTAAAGTTTTTTTAGTAAAATTAATAAATTAAAACTTTAGATTTTAAATACTTTGGTTTTATCTTAAATAGTAAAAAAGAATAAAATAAAAGTAAATACGCTTTTGGAGTTTATATAATGCCTATTTTATTTCTATTTTAGAAATGCTGTTTTTAGTTAAAATGTATTTCTTTAGTATTTAATGGTTTAAAAAGAAAATAACCTACCTAGTTAACAAATTTTTATTTAGAATGCAAAAAGACCGACCGGTTTTCGACAAGTCGGCGACGAAGCGGTGTACAACACAGGAGTCGGCGAGCCGCGAATGCTATGATACTAAATGAGCATACACACGGTCAGTCAGGTCCTCAATCCTACCTGAACCTTAACTAACCAGAACTTACAAGAATTAAAGAGGAGTCCGTGAGTAAGTGCGAACGTGTGTATGCTTAACTGACGGCGCGTTCCAATAAAAATTCATATTATAGGTCTTACTCGCAGACTTGCCTTTGTACCTACCTTTAGATATAATCTAAGGCAAGTCTTATCGTGAGTATGTGTATTAATACCATAAAAAGTACAGAAAGTAAAGCTTAAAAAAGGTAAAACATCGCGATTTTTTGGTTTTGCATGGATCTATATCAAAGTGAAGGGCGCCAAAACCTTGGTAGTGGTTGGCACCACATCTCGAAGGTTGAAATTTTTGTTACATTATAACTACATGAATAGATCAAAAGTGAATTTAGGAAAATAATTAATTGTGCATTTTTTTTTGTAAAAACTGATAGTTTCCAAGTTATTCGCGATGATAGTAACAATTTTTCGACAAAAAAAAAACACTATTTTTTTAATGGGTTTTTGCGATTAACTCAAAAAGCAGAATTGTAGTTTTTAAGATAAAAAAAACAAGTTCTTTTGGTATAATTTACCTACAACCAAAATAAACCGAGATACATCGTGTTAATGTTTAGCTTTTTTCGTTGAATCTAAAATTTAATGAATTCAACCTTAAATTAATAACGGAAAGTACTGCCAGAAAAATACTTGTTAAATCGTTTTTAAAGCACATAACCGGGCTTTAACATAAAAATTGAGTGAGTTATAATAAAAAAAAAAAGAAGTATATGATTTTTTTTTACAACAAAGTCAATGAAAACAACCCCTTAACTACCCTCCTAATTAAAATTGACCTTTACATTTAGCAATTCGCTTTATACATGTATTTTTAGTACGTCCAAGTTTGGTCAATTTAAATTGCAAATGTACTTTTAGAAAAAAAAATATGCTTTAAGAGTGTATTCAAATTAAAAAAAAAAATATATATAAATAATAGGTTTTTTTAACTTATCTCATTTTATGATAAAAAGTTAAAAAAACAATTTTATAGGGTTTGTTAAGAGCCATAAGGCTCTATGTTTAAATTGTTTATGATTTCTTGGTTTTTATTGGAGTAAGTTTAAAGGGCTTATAAAAGGTGATGCTTGTTCGTAAGTAGCGGATTTTAAAGACTATATCTCGCCAACTATTCACTGTACAAAAAATTCACTTACAGACAAATTTAAAAAACTAAAATTAAATACTTTAGCTTCTTTTTCTTATCTTCCGTATTTTTAAGGTATTTTCAAAATTAAGGAGAAATAGGAAATTGTAAAAAATGTTTTACTTTAAGCCCTTATTTTTCTAAAATTAGACATTTTTAATTGGTTTAGCTTTTTTGACGTATTACCATTAAAATTTTAATTGGGGGGTGTAGTTGGAAGGTTGTTTGCATTGATTTCTTCGTAGAAAAAAGTAGGTACTTACCATACGTTTATTAAAACTTACTTAATTTTTATGCTAGATACTTTTTTTTTGTTATTTAAAAAAAAAGTTGTATTGTTTTGATATAATATAAGTATAATTTAAGAAATATTTTATGAGTTTCCCTTGAACAATGCAGCATTTTTTATTATTCCATATTTGTCTTTTAATCTGTTAACTTTTCCGTTTAAAGAAAAAAGCTAACGGCTAACGGCCCGTCACGTAAGAATTTTTTTTTTTTTCATTTTTAAAAGCATCTCAGGAAAAATAAAAATTTCTTTACATCAAAAAGTAGAAAGTAAAATGTAAGAAAGCACTTTATTCTCAAAGAAATAATCTCGTATATTTTGTATCTGGAATTAGAAACTCGAAAATCTGGTCGGATATTTTCTCTATAGTTGGAAGAAAAGCACACCAAATTATTCGAAATATTTCTGAAAGCATTTTGAGCGTTCCGATGGAAAATAATATATGATATAAGAATGCATATGCTTAAAACTGCAAAGAACAAAAATATCAAGTAACTAAATCTAATGTCATGCAGTCAAGTATTAACCACTGTTAAATGTATCAAGAAAGTGCATGTAAACATATGTCTGTAAATTCCTTGTGCCTAAGATACAGGGTGTTAAACTTATATTTTTTAAATATTTTAAATATCGTTTAATCAATATTGTTTTAATTTGAAAGTGGCCTTATCATTTATAAAGTCCAGTGGCGCTTGAAGCGACTATTGAAGAAATATTTCCAACAAAAAAACGGTACGCCACTCACTGTGCAAATAAGTGTAAAATTTTTTGGATTCTTTGGATTGAGAAAATAAAAATACAGCTTGTATGTTTCCCAATTTTTATCCCTTTTCTTGTTTAGTTAGAGAAAAAAAATTGTAAAATCCATTTATTTGCATATTTTTAGACGGTAAAAAATGCAATGCCATTTTAATTTTTATTTAAATTAGGTTTTATAACTTTTTATTAACAATAACCTAACAATTAAAAAAACATAGTTAAATAGGGTGTATAGTTAGTTTTAACAGTTTTTAAAAAAGTTTAACACCATGTATCGAACGAGAACGAATAATTTGCGAACTCATGTTTATAAAAAGTTTTAATTATATTTTCTGATGTATGCCTGTCACTTTAACAACATTCTTTAACACCCTGTATAAATCGTTTAAGTTTTAGGATATTTAAAAATATACAAAAGGAATTTTTAATTAAAAAAAAACCTTTATAAAAATTAATAAACAATTTTTAGTTTTTTACTTTAAGTTAAGTTTAATTGGCAGATGCCAACAGAGTAAGATAAAAAATAAAATTATGTAAATAATATAAAATTTAATAATTGAATAAAACTTTTAAATAATAGGTATCCTAATGTATATAGAAAAAAATATTTAAATAATACTGGACAAATTAAGAACTGCAAGTAATACCATATATTATTCCAGAATAAATAAAAATAATAATTTACATTTAAAAAATATATTTTAGTGTAGTAACTAAAAAAAAGTATTATAATAATTTGTAAATGTTAAAGATTAAATTAAAAAATATGTATATTTGTAAATATCCTTATTACTACATAAGTCACAAAAAACATTTAACAAAGGAAACGTATTATTTTATAACCCTCATTTAAACCCTTGTTAAAAGAGTATAATAATAATTTTAATAATTTAAATATTGTTAAAGAAGGTAATGGGAATAAGGAGGGCAAATAAAAGACGCTTAATTTCTTCAGCCATATTTCGGTCTTGATTTTGGACCTTTGTCAAGTAAAAATTATTTGTTTTTCTTTGTTAGTAAGTAGTAGTAAATTATTGGATATGCCAAAACAGTACACGTATAAAAATAGAACGTGATTTAAAAATAAATATTTCTAAAACTTGAAATTTTGTACCATTTAAAGTTACGTCGCTATGATTAAAATATTTTAAAGTTTAAAATTAAAAATTAAATTAAAAACTTTAGAAAAAAATAACTTTAAACAGAATATACTTAAATGGACTTCAAAGTATATAATTATTATTAAAAAGATTTCTAATTAATATATCTTCCGAATATAACGTTATTTGCAAACCATGCTTTTCTGTTAGGCTTAAAACAGACGAAGCGGTTTTTGCCGACACGGCGACGAAGCGGTGTAAAACACACGACTCGGCGAGCTGCGACTGCTTGCTGCAGAAAAATCAAGTGTTTTGTTGTCACGTTTAAGTGAAAAACAAAGGATGTTGTATTTAACGGTCGGCGCCGCTAGCAATTGAGTCGGTTATCTGAGAAACCTGTTAAGTGTATTGAATATTTGGGAAACTACAAATAAAGTATTGGGTGATTTTAGAAAAGAAGGTTTAAATGAACCTATGTCATAAATGAAAAGTTCCAAATCACAACGCAGTTTTTGGCCCAACACAATTTTAGAAGTAGGTCTTATTTTTTACGTTTAAAAAGTTTTGTAACAAGAATATGTTATTTTATAAATATACAAACATTTATTAAATAAAAATCGTTTTTAAACTCCATGAATAGAAAAAGCGAAATTAAAATTGTGAGCCATTCTAAACATTGTGTTTTATCAAAAACTGCGATTTGATTTAGGGCTTCTTAAATGTCTTAACTTATAAGACACACGGTGGCACTCTACCACCCTAGATCTCCATTCAGTAAAACGGTCTGCTTTAGAAACTTCGAAAATTATGTCGGCATGTTCATTGCAACAAAAGATGTTTGGTGAAGAAAACACACAGGGTTATCAAAGACTGACCATGAAATTTACTTTAAAAACACATTATAAACCGTCGCTTGACAGGTTCCTGAACTAAATACATTTTTTTATAAAATTAAACACACTAAGGCGCATGAATAATATCTGATTTTTACATAAAAACGTCATGCTTAATTTCATTATGTAAAGTAAAGAAAAATCCTTTATTTTTCTTTTCACTGATCATCGGTTGAATCCAATATTTACGTTTCTCTTTTCGTTTTTTTGCTTTACAATATAGTAAACACGTAGTTGCCAGAAAAATATCATTATCACTTTCATCAGACGACTTCATTTTACTTTGACACCCAACAACAACAACGAATCGCTTGATTTTTTGTAGCAACCAGTCGCGGCTCGCTGAGTCGTGTGATTTACACTGCTTCGTCGCCGACTCGGCAGCCGAATTTTAATTTCTTTATCAATACTGACAAAATTTGGTTGGGTTATTAGACAAAATTAGTCATTTTTAGGTGCCTTTACAACTTCCGATTTTAACAAAAATGATTGGAACTTTTGTTTTTAAATAAACACCCTGTATATTTTTTACTGACAAAATTTGGTTGGGTTATTAGACAAAATTAGTCATTTTTAGGTGCCTTTACGACTTCCGATTTTAACAAAAATGATTGGACTTTTATTTTTAAATAGGACACCCTGTATATTTTTTTTGTTTTAGATTCTACGGATTATTTTTAGTCAAAATAGAATATTTTTAAAACGAATTTTGGTTAAAGTTTATTTTTTTATTAAATTTTAAATTTCCATTCATAGCGCTATGCTTATTTTAAAATCACTATTCATTTACTTTATTTTTTTTTTTAGTTTTTTTTACATAACAAGCAAAAACTTTATAGTTTTAATTTAAACTGTTTTAAAAAGTAGTCACATGTAATGTTCAAAATCGTATCTAACCTTCAAATATTAAATGACAAGGTTTTAGGGACAGGTTTAATATATATTTTTTTGTCTTCTTAAAGCTACAATAAATACAATAGAATTATGTAAAAGACATCATGGACTCAAATTTATGTTCCTTAAAAGTTTGGTTAGATTGCTATCTATATTAGATAAAATTACAATGGAAAATGAGTACTTGTACATCGTTAAACTGATTCCGATTTAACCAATCGGATAAATCCGACAAAAAATTGCAATATACACGTTTACGATTGAGTAACGGATTGGACTAAACACAATATGTCAAACCTGTATTTCAAGCTATTTGAATTATTAAGTTAAATGCGACAGTGGGTTCTATTTTTATAATATTTACGGTTTTAAAAAAGGCTTGAAAAATGACAGTCAAGTAAATTAGCTAAGACGTAAAGAAAAATTGTTTGCTTTTTTGACATTGCAAAAACTTCTCTTTGTGTAATTTAAAAGGATTTTAAACCGGATTAACTGCACTTGATAAAATCCAGGACAAAAAGCACAGTATTTTGGTTTAATCCGATCTATCCAATTGGATTTGATTGTTACTACAGACCCTTCTTAAATGAATTTATGTTTATAAAAGTTTTTTTTAATACGTTACAAAAATCTAAAAACCCAAAATGAGTTATGTTTTAATCGGTAAAACGTCAACTACTAATATCCTCCATAAGAGGCTCGTTTAAGAATTAAAGGTGTTATCAAAGTTTTGCTAAAGAAAAATAGCTTTATTTTGTTGCCGCCATGTTTACTATAAATGCAGCATGACAGCCATCTTGTAAATAAAAATAAAAATTTGTAAATTTAAATAATGTACAGCTTTTTAAAAGAAATACATGTATAATTAGCACAATACTACTTTTTTAAAAAATGTTGGTATTTTATTTAAAAAAACTGATTGAAGGTAAACATCTGTTTTTAAAGGTCAATTATTATTTAAAAAAAACATTTTACTATTTTTGAGGGCGCTTTAATTTTTAGGCGTATTTAAAAGGATTTTACAATAAATCTAAATTGGTTTATTATTTTCAACCCGGGAAAACGTTTATGTTTGATATAAAACGACTTTAAAAAAGGTCATTGTAAAACAACCAGTTTAATATTTGCAGTGCTAAATAACATTTAATCAATAATTAAAGTGGTTAGCTCAAAACCTTTAATATTTTTGTATATGTCGAAGGCAAATGGGTTATTTTAGGCAAATGACCTCTGTTGGGCAAATGCCTTCTTCCTGGGCAAATAGTGTACTTTTGTTTTTAAATGCTAATTGCCCAGGCAAATGCTTTTTGCCCAGGCAATTAGTATATTTGTTACGGAATATGAGCCAGAAGAAGCATTTTCTATTGTTATTCTTGTTTATTGTTACCAGTAAAAAAGTTTTGTTGATTGTCATTGTCAAAGTTTTTAGACAGAAATAAATTTAATTCCCAAATAAAGATTAATTAAGTCTTTTGTTTACTTAAAATCCTTCACAACAATATATTATATTAATTCTATTTACTAAAGCAATTCTTAAGCAAGTGGAAATAAAAATATTTGCATAACCAAACGGTCAATTAAAACTGTCACATTTTGGGTGTCATAGTTATTTCGGGTTAGTTAAATATATATTTTTGTTAATTTCTTAACAAAGCAAATAAAAAAAAATACTGATCAAAACTAACAACGATCCCTCCAATGTGACAGTTTTGCATGTCCGTCTATAGCTCTTTGAAACAATCGAATTACACGTGCTTTTGCTTTTTTACTGTGGTTTGAAAAACACACCGTACGACTAATGGATTATTAAATATATCACAGTCATTTGCCTAACAAAACCATGGCAAATACCATTTACCTAGGCAAATGGCTTTAAAAGAAAAATATTTTTATAAAGTTATTTGACCAGGCAGAATGCATCTGCACAGACAGAAGCCATTTGTCTAAAATAACCATTTGCATGCAACAAATACATTGCTAAAAAACTTGTTTTTTTATAAAAGTTAAAATTTATATCGTAGATTAAACATAAAGTATTGCATTAATATTCGTTTATACCTTTCTATACAATATGTCCCACCGGGAAATGCTGCGTTTGATTTCTTGAAAAGTCGACCTTATATATTATTTATTTTTTAGCATTTGCGTAAAATTCTAAACATATTTAATGTAAAATTCTCCATACCTAAGTCCAATCGTTTTTAACTTATTTTAAATTTTATGTTAAAAATGACGTTTGCAAGCCATTCTAACAATTCTAACAAAACCATTAATTTCTTCTAAACAAAAGCCCTTAAATATTGGTAGGGGTTGAGTTTCTCGTAAAGAAAAACCTACTTTTGTAGACTGTATAGATATTTTTACAATGAATAAATACAGAGTGATCAAAAATATTCGTTTAAAATTATTATGACAAAAACCCTAAAAGTCAATGTTTTTAAATTAAAACCCCCATCTTTTTTCCTTATCCTATTAGGCATCAAAAATATGGATACAATTATATAAGGATGTCTATTTCAAAATTCTTGAAATATTAATAATTTAATTTATATCTATTCTAACAATGCTTTTTACTACGGCTTAGTTTGGCTTCTAGTTGGCTTTGACAATAAAATGCGGCGCCAACTACACCGTACCTATCTGTACCTAAATGCATTGTTAGAATGGATAAATAATAAGGCGTTAATATTTCAAAAACTTTAAAATTTTAAAATAGACATATTTAAACAAACTTACTTTTATTTTTATGCCTAATAGGATGAGGTAATAAAATATAGAAGTTTCCATTAAAAAAAATACTTTTAAAGTTTTTGTCGTTATAATTTTAAACGATTATTTTTGACCACTGTATTTATTAAGTGTAAAAATATAAATAGAGTCTACTAAAGTAGATTTTTCCCCACAAGGATCCCAACTTCAACATTTATTAAAGGCTTTTGTTTTTCAGTCAAAAACGGTTGAACTTAAGTATAGAACATTTTTCATGCTAGAGCCGTCAAAATATTTTAGTTTTACGTCCCCTACCAATTTTATAATGCTACCAAGTTTTTAAAAAGCGTACTCTTTGAGAACTCGATCGCAGCAGTTCCCAGTGGGACACTCTGTATTGTAAATATCATTATCTACAATTTTTTTACACTTTTTATTGATTTTTTATGTTTACTAAGTTACAGAAAAAAACAATTTCTAAGAAAAAGCATTCTTTATTTAATATGTAGTAAGGCACGATTTTGATTAAAAAAAGAAAATAATAAAAAACAAGAATAAAAAAGAATCATTCTTATTTCATGTTAAATTCACTGTAGCTTCAGCTGTTTTCGAGATCTCTGCACTAAACATAAAAAAAAAAATGTTACACTCAATATTAATCTTTTGTTGCAAATAAAGGATACGAATACAATAACAATAATCTAATGACCATCACATGCAATATGAATAAAATGATTATTATTAAAAGCGAAATAACATTTATATTATTCACATATATAAAAAGCTACGTTCGTTTATTTGATATTTTAAAAATTAACTTAAAAAACATTTGTTTATTAAATAAAACTATATATTAAGCGTATTGCTTCTGTGCTGTTTACAGCTATTAATAGAATTTAAATAACTTGATATATTGAAAGTGGGCTTTATTTTCAAATTAGTAATTATTCTGCTTTATGGTACTTCTGGAAATATTGTAATGGCTGCTATTGTTTTGTCTCTAAAAATTGATTTACACATTTTATTGGTTTATTAGCAATGTTCAATGTATTTTTATTAAATTGAAAAATATTGAAAACAAGTTATACAATTGTCCTAAACTGCTTAAATATTAATATTTTTAAAACTTTTATATTCCTTTTGTGTTTTATTTACTAATCCAATATTTTGGATTTTTTTATTGGTACTGATAAACTGATTTTATTTTTACCAGTGGCGGCTGGTGTTGGCTCTGGTTCCTCTCTCCTTATTTGTTTTACTATTTAACATATTATTACTAAAAATTGATTAATGAATTATAATAAGAGGCCCTAATAAAAATATTATACATTGGCTTTTACCTATGGTGCAGGTGTGCCCATCAATTTGGCCATCAGCAGCCGCAACTAATAAATACCCTAATAAACAATAAATTTTACCTAGTTCAAAGATCAAATTAGTAACTTTAAAAGCCTTTTTTAATTTTTATATTTTATTATATTCTCGCCATTCCGTTGACACAAAAACACAATGGCCAATTTTCCCAAATAAGGCAACATTGTTATTTTAAATGGACCACCATGTTTTTTTTGCCACTTTAAAATTTAATCTTTGCTCTTTAAAAAATGTAACATAAGCTTATAGTTACTTGTGACCTTCGTAATTTTATAAAGGCCTGCAACATAGAGTGGGGGACTAGGTGCGAAAGCATATAAAAGAATATATGCTATTTTGGTTAAAAGCATTAAAGAAGGATGGAATATAGTTTCGAATAGCTCGCGCATTTTTAGGTTAAACAACGGAGTAAATTGTTTTTATTACTGAACTGTCAAACAGTCTTTTAAAAGTCTGAAAGTTTAGGCGTTTTTAAACTATATACAGGGTGAGTAAGAAGTCTGACAATGCTCATTTACCCGTAATCCATAAAACATTTTTTATTTCTTTTTCGTAGGAATATAGCCAGGCATAAACCTTACATTTTAAAAATATTTTGATTTATACAGTGTTGCTCATAAGAGCGTGACGACATACAGTTTTTTTTTTATTGGAACACCCTATATTTTATATTTTTGTTTAGTTTCTCTTTACATACTAACACTTTTTGTTATGGGTTATATGGGGTTGAATCTTCAAATTTGGGAAATATTGTAGTTTCTTTTTGAAAAAAAGAAAATTATGGGCATTGTTTATAACGCTCCATTTTTCCAATTTTGTTTTTTTTTTTATGTTGCCTGGGCAGGAAATTCCCAAATAGATTAAATTTTTAGATTTAAATTACAAAATATATTTTAATTGTACAGGGTGTCAAGAAAACAGTGGTAAACTTGAAAAAATAAAAACCTTCAAGACTTTCTTACTTTAATTAAATGGAACACCCTGTATTTTCCAATATCGTTGGTTCAAGCCTTTTGGTATCTATACATTTCACTAAGGTTGCCCTATACCTAAGTTAGGTACTTTTTGCAATATTTTCAGTTTACTTTATTTTTTCAAAAAATATAGTTTTAAATGGGACACTCTGTATTTTCTTTGATCATTACTTCGGGCCTTTAAATATTTATACATTTCCTGAGGGTGGCCCTATACCTAGGTCAAGTAGTTTCTGCAATATTTTTAATTTTCTTTTTGAAATTTTAGTTTCCGTTTAGGATGATTTTTACGGATATCATAATTTAACTTTAAAACTAATATTGAAAAAAAACAAAATTAAAAACATTGCAAAACCTACTTGACTTAGGTATGGGAAAACTCTTAGGAAATGTATAAATATACCTGAACCAATGATGAAAGAAAATACAGGGTGTTCCATTTAAAATGAGAAAGTTTCGGAGGTTTAAATTTTTCTAAGTTTACCACTATTTTCTTGACACCCTGTACAATCCAAATTCATTTTATTAATAAAATATACAAATATAATTCAAAAAATAATTTCCTTCCCAGGCAACTTCAGAAAAAATTAAAATTGGAAAAATGGTAGCGTTATGAAAAATGATCTTAAATTTCTATTCTTTAAAAAAACAATATTTTCTAAATTTAAATATTAAACCCCATATAACATTGAACAAAAAAGTGTTAAAATGTAAAAAGGAATTAAACAAAAATATAAAATACAGGGTGATCCATGTGAAAAAATATAACTTTATACCGTCACACTTTTGTGAGCAACCCTGTACACATCAAAATATTTTTAAAATGTAAAGTTTATGCCTGGATATGTTATACCTACGAAAAAGAAATTAAAAAAGTTTTATACATATCGAGTAAATGAGCTTTGTCAGACTTCTGACTCACTCTGTATAAGACCTGTAAAAGCCTTTTGGTTGTTTATAGACGTAGACACAAGACACTGTGGTATGTATAAATCATTTTTACCCTTCACAGGTAAGTTAGCAAGTTGAAAACTTTTAATTTTTAAGTATTTATTTAAGTGCAAGGGTTTTTTGGAGGTTCTTATTGTAGCCTATTTGATTTTAGTTAAAATATTATTTATGTGATTTAAGTATCATTAGATCATTTTGTATTTTACGAAAATATATTTATAAAATTTACCAAAAAACCTATAATTTTATTGCAAAATTCCATGTATCCCCATTTAAAATACTACAAAAATAGCACCCAGATCATCAACTGATAATATGGAATCTTACGGACTGGTTTTTTACGTAGGTTACGAGTTAGTATAAGAAATAAATAAATTATTGTTCTATAAAAAATTTATTGCATGGTTCACTACGTTTATATCGAATAGTTAAAGCTAGCTTAAGATAAAGCGGCTTTTAAAAGTGGCTTGAAAAAGCGATATAAACGAGCTTGAAAATGACTTGAATCATCCAAGTCAAGCCTAAAAGTAAGTAGGGTTGACTTCACTGCATTTTATTAAAAACACGATATAAATGATTCAAACGGGATTAATAACTACCTAACTTCAGATAAATGCTTTCTCGAACGTCATCAATGTCAATGGCAATTTTTATAAAAATATGAATTGAAATACAGGTAAAAAAATCGGTTTTCTGCAAAGTCGGTTTACTGACGATAGTTGAACGTGACAACGTCGAAAGAATTATTACCTTTATCGCCGCAATTATCGTTGCTATAAACAATTGACACTACATTCACTTTTCACTGCACGTTCACTCAAGTAGAAGAGAAACAGATGTCGAACGAAGGAGAGATTGTACCTCTTTGTCGCCGGTTGCGCGCTCGAGCCTTAAATGGAACACGCGAGGTAACGGCACATGAGTCCTGATTTTTGGTGCGTGCAGGCGGGTCATTTGAATTATAAGACGTTGTCACGTCAAAAACAAATAATAAAACACGCTCACACCAACAACAGCACACAAAACAAAACGAATTAAAAAGTAAGGTTGGTTTTTTATTTGATGTCTACTGTGTAGTTGGAAAAACTGCCGCATGCGTATGACGTGGCCTGAAATGTGCCTAACTTCGATTTTTAATCAACTTTCAAGCCGCCGAAATAAACACGTAGACTTGGAATTCGCTTTAAAGCCGCTTAGTTGTCAACACAGCTTTAACTATTCAATATAAACGTAGTTATTGTAAATATTCCAAAGCTTTATTGCCGCATTTTTTTGTGTTACTGTGCGTAGCAAATTATAATTGTCAAATAATACTTTTACATGCCATGCAGTCAATTTTTTAAAGATTAATAAATTCATTATTTCCTATGATATTATGATAACTATAGCCTATATTACATTTTTACATACATTCAACCAACCAGGGCCGGTCATAGGGGAGGAGGGGCATAGAGGTCACGCCCCCCTTGAATGTCATATCCTATAAGATAAATCAAGTCTTTATGAAATAAAAGAAAAAATTAAAGAATAAACGGAGGTGAGACCTTTTCTTTTTTTTTTTTGGTGTTCAAAATTTAAACCTCAAATTTGTTTTTTCTATTAAGGGCAGAAAATCGCACTTTTTCTTGAGCCGGCTCTGTGCCCCCTCCCCCTCGGAAAGTTCATATGACCGCACCTGAAACAAAATTGCGAGGAGATGACAAAAACCTTTAAAAAATTTAAGGCTTTTTGCAAAAACCAAATTTTGAAACCTTTATTTATTCTATCGTTATTTGCGGTCAAAATGGATTGAAATATAGTCAGACACCCTGTTTAATAAAATTATGTTCGTAAAAGGTATTTATTGCTCATTTGGTAATCGATAAAAGTCAAAAACATGATATATTTTTTTGCGCATACCAGTTAGGATTATTGAAAAAAGTACGCCACTGACTTTTTATGGAGTTTGTGTAATATGTTCCAATAAGGCAACTCAAAATGTAACTTTTAGTTTCTTAAATGTTTTTCATTATCTAACTTTGAAACCAGTGGCTTCTTTTCGCCAAAAAAAAATTGCAGACACTTTTAAGCAATTTTAAAAAGTAGCCACAAACAACATAAAATAAAATCCAAATTAAAAACTACCCAATTTTGACCTTATTTATTAAGAAAAATTACAATTTTTGGTAAAGAACACGACTGCTTATTTATTTATAGGCAAATTAAATTGTTTATTTTTAGTTTTGATTTTTTATATCATGTTGTCTAAGGATACTTTTAAAATAAATTAAAAGTGCTTTCATTTTTGTTTTGTCAAAAAGAAGCTAGATACAAAAAATATTTAGGAGAATATTGCAATTTTACTTGCTTAATCAAAAAAAAGGGGTTTAAAAAGCAAGTGGTGTACAATTCCTAATATTATTTTAAATTAGGGCTGGCAAAAACCCAAAAAAAACAAAACCGGTTAACCGAATATTAAAAAACCGGTATTAAAAAGCGGTTTTTAATAACGGTTTTTAAAACCGATACACCGAAATCTATTAGATTTTCGCCGCCCCTTTCTTTTTCTTTTATTCTTGAAATAATTTTGAAGACCAAAAAGAAAAAAAAGGTCCTCACTTTCATTTCTTTCAATTCTACGTATTAAATATTTTTTGCGCCACTGTATAAACCGCAATCAACCAAAAACCTATTAATTGATATTCGAAGAACCGCTTTTCGATCTTGGTCCGATTATCCAAAAACCGGTATTCGATTCGAAAACCGATTATCCGAAGAAAAACCGCTTTTTTAAAACCGGTTAATCAATATTCGAAAACCGCTTTTTCAAAACCGGTTAGCCGGTTTTTAAATACCGGTTAACCGGTATTCGAAACCGGTTTTCAAATACCGGTTTTCGGTTTTGGCCAAAACCGAGGTGAACCGAAAACCGGTTATTAGGTTAACCGAAAAACCGGTTTCGGTTGCCAGCCCTAATTTAAATAAATTAATAAATAAACTTAAGCTACTTTTTTGTGAAAAAATGCCACGCCATAGTAATATTAAAAATATTTAATTTTCCAGTACCTTTGTATCTTACTTCACTCATCAAAAAGAGAAAAACGCATTCGTATATGGCCTTTTACTTAGAATACAATGGCGTAGGCAGTATTTTTCTAAATATTATTGTTTTTAAAATAATAAACAATGTTTTAATGGAACAGCCTGTGTATAAAATTTGGTCAATTTAATTGACTAAATACTTTCAACTATCCTTTTGGGATTTATATGCCTTCAAATTCGGTTTAGTGATCCATAAAAATACTTAACTCACGCGTAAAAGTTAATTACCAGCCTTAACTTTAGTTTTATTGGGCTAGGCAGAAACTATTATATCTAAAATTGGCATCTCATGACACACTATAACATCCTAAAATTTAAAAAGTATGCTATTTTACTGAAGGAAATAAAATGCTGGGTAGTAATTTTGTTGTCACCCGGTTTAGTCCAAGAGCTGGTAAACGGTAGATCTTCGTCATTTTGTAAAAACTGAAAGTTTGTCATCGCATGCTACCAACATGTAGAAGCTATGAGAGACAATGAAGTTTGACTCATAGTGGTTTTGACAGGTATCACATACTAAAGGTTAATGAATTTAAACTTTTTTTATCTTGCAAAAGCTGAATTTTATATTGTGTCACTTAAGTACCTATTTAAAGATATTTCGCCAGAGTATCTTGACAGTTCCGACCCTTTGGCAGACAAACATTTTGGGGTAGCGGCTCAATGGTCTGAGAAAGTCCAATAATATAATGATTTATAATTTTTAAATAGTCATGTCCCAGAAATATTTTGATGTATACAGAGTGTCCCAAAAAAGTGATTGCTGTAAAGTTAGTTTTAAAAAATGGAACAGTCTGTATACATAAAAATATTTTTATTACATGCCCATTTAGAAACCTTAAAACTCTTACATAAAACTTTTTGTCATATCTTGTTAAACAACAAAAAATTAAACCTTATTGGTGGACCCACACAAAAATGTTTGGCTGGTAAGGGGTTGGAACTATGAAAACTGTCTGCGAACTGAAGAAATACCTTTCAATAGGTACCCAAATAACATATACAAAATAATTCAGACTTTACAAATTAACAAAACCTATGTTTCAATTAATTTAACTTTGGTTTCTGCCAAAGCCACTATGGCTCAAACTTTATAGTCTCCTATCGCTTATACTTATGTTGAGAGCATGCGCTGACAAATTTTTAGCTTTTACGGTCTGCCGCTCACAGGCTCTTACTCTAATATTCTATGGGTTAAAGGGCAGAGTGTCTTAGTCTTAGCTAAAAAAATATGCCAAAGTCGCGTACTGTCAGTAAGTTGGCACGGCATTGTACCCAAATTGTTGAACCAACTTGGTTTACAGTTTTAATAAAGACCTATTAGAAAAATTAGAAAACAATGAGATAAACTTTGTTTCAAAGGTAGTGAATGTGACATATATTAAACCAAAACAAAAAATGATTTTAAATTTAAACGCTAGAATATTAATAAAACTATCTTGTTTAATTTATAAAACTTTAAACTTAAGAGAATTAAAATATTTTTAACTTACTTTAAATACCGTTCTCACGGGTGATACAGGTTACGGTCTTTTTCTCCATTTGAAAATACTTTATCATCTCCAAAATAAAAACCTATTCAGCTTCTACATATTGTTGCGGCATATTTAATAATAACGACCTATGTATATGAAAAATACTATCACTTTACAATAATCGTATATTTAAATTACAAAACAGCACTTAATATTTAAAATTTTTTTAAACGTACGAATTATTTGCGTTCACAAAGTTGCAGGTTAAGCACAGGTTCACAATACGGCAAAATAGGTCTAGATAATCGGTTAGTTCGAAACATAGCTACTAAACACTTATGGTTTTCTTATTTACTTAACTTTTACATTATTACAAAATTAATAAAAATATTTAGGGTGTCGAAAATATCGAAAAATGGTTACGAGAGTTGTTGACATTGGATTCATTACTAACGATATCTTTCAGACGACAGTCACGTAATTTTTTGTCTCTCTCCACAAGGTAAGACGAAAAAATATGTACAAAACTTTCGCCACAAGAACTTGAAATACGAATATTTTTAGTTTAAATAGCAAAATTAACTGAACCAAAATGTAATGCATTGGTTTAGAATGTCTGTAACTGTTACTAATGCATTTTTTTTTTGGTAAACGGAACTTAATATTTTTATGTAAAAAATACTTCAATATACAACTTATAATTAGCGTAAATTAAGGATAATCAATTATTTAAAACATATACATGGTGTCCACGGATAGACTTAACTATACCTGTTTTTTTTCTAATATTTAAAAAAAAAGTTCTTATTATTAAAAAAATAAGTAAAAAAAATTAATACCTAATTAAAAAGTATTAAAAAGAATAATTAAAAAAGTTTAATATTTTTTTATCGCTCATCGTTTTTCATAATGTAGTAAAGTAGTCACAAAAATATGTTCTTTTTTACAGTTATATTGTCGCGATTTTGAACCACCCTGTATATCTTACGGTTTATTTTATTATAGCTTTAAGCATTTTAGACAAAGCAAAAATTAGTATAAAGAATAACTATTTTTCGAAATATTAAAAATATTTTTTATTAGGGGGCGTCCATAAATTATGTGAGATGTTTTTTCCATATTTTGGACCCCCACTCCCCCCTTGGTGAGATTAGGTGAGATTTTCTTCAACCCCTCCCCCCTATCTAATCTCACGTGAGATTTATGCAATTGGGGACCACAAAACTCTCAATTTCTTGAACAGGAAATTGATTTTGTTTTCAAAAAATATTTGAAGAGCAAAAAAAAAGGTCCTCCATCCAAAAAAGCAAAAAAGCAAGAATACTCACATCCCACATTTTCCTGGGCCTGACCCAAAATTTTACTTTTCTCTACCTATACACAAAATTGCGTGAGATTTTCCACCCAGACCCCCCTTCCCCCCATCGTTGAGATTTGGTAAGATTTTGCTCCAACCCCCTCCCCCCCTAAAATGTCTCACGTAATTTATGGACGCCCCCTTACAGGTTTAGTTTAATCCATTCGTTGGACACACTATATAAGGCAGTGAATTATTAATTGGCAAGTTGATATTAAACTGATTAATTAAAATAACTTTATTACACATAAAAACACATTAAAGAAAATAGGCAATAATATAATAATATTCCTGTGCTCCTATATCTACGAAGAGCAATAATTGTATGCAGCTTTTACAAAATTGGTTGAAAAATTTAAAATATAGGTATAGGGCTTTATGACAGGAATGAAAGACGAGGTGAACGACAACATGGTTTATAATTTAAAGAAATGGAAAGGCTATAAAGGCGATTGCTTTTTTTTATCCAATATGGGTATACCTACC
Source organism: Listronotus bonariensis (assembly GCA_014170235.1). Taxonomy (NCBI): domain Eukaryota; kingdom Metazoa; phylum Arthropoda; class Insecta; order Coleoptera; family Curculionidae; genus Listronotus; species Listronotus bonariensis. The sequence goes on from JACEGR010003439.1 coordinate 89,527, forward strand.
TATCACAAAGTTGCACTACCTAGAAATACTTTGGAGTGAACTATTTAAATACTACAAAAGCAATAAAAGAAGAAAGTCAAATTATATATCAATTATTATTAACTAACATTCCTATAAAACATATTTTTCTACGACCACTTGTGAAAATAGCCAAATAGCACACTGGTTTCATGCATAGAAAATGCGTTATATCACACTAGTGTTGCAAAGTACTTTACAACACTAGTGTTGCAAAGTACTTTACAACACTCGTGTGATATATTATGATGTCATTCTAAAACTGCTATTGGTTTGCAAGTGACATATTTATTGTAGTGACAGTAAAAAACTTTTTACTTACCTTAAACGTAGAACCTAATTAGCGAAATATCTTATTAACGTTAAGTTACTACACAGTATAAGCTTTCTTCTAATATTAAAAAGAGTATTAATAAAATTTCCGAAAAATAAAAACATAAACAAAAATAGACATAACCACAAAAAACAACTTTCACTGACTGCTCAGCTCAGTGGCACAGTGTTGTCAGGTAAGTAGATCAAATTAAAAATCTCCGTCCTACCTTTGAGCACGCACTTTATAGGGAGCCTTGCCGCTTGACCGTTCGACCTAAAGCGCCAGAGAAAAAACTCCTATAGATCAAATTCCTTTCTCTCTGTCTTCGTGTACTCAAACAACTAGTTAAATCTTTTTAAATCCCTTAATTAAACCTGAGGCTAATACACACTTTATGAATCCACTTTCTTTTATCCATTCATAAATAGAATCAGACCCTTCCAACGTTGCCAAATGCTTTCCATATTTTGCATGGTATAACGGACGTTTAGTAGCTGTGTTAGTAGTCGTAAAATGTAATTTTTACTTAATTTTACATGTAATGTTCAGTATTCATTAACTCGTTTTACCAATTTTACCCCACCCAGCACCCCTTTTCACTCCCGGTCCCGTAAGTTTGTTTACTGATATTTTTCAAAAAAACGGAATATGTATGGATATGCGCCACTGACGTTTTAGTTAGAAGAGTGTCTAAAATATGTAAGTATCAATTATTTTAAAAAAAAACCCTTAAAATAGCAGAAAACCGTATTAAACTATTACCGTTATTACCTAACACAAACCATACAAATTTTATAAGTAAGGGCCTCTTTAAATTCCAACATGATAAAAGTTATATAATGCTTCTAGGTAGGTAATTTTCGATGTAAAAATATTGTCAAAACAGTATAATATAGCAGTGAGGAAAAGTACATATCACACTAGTGTTACAAAGTAAAAATAACCCTAGTGTTGCTCCCGGCAAAGCCCATTGTCGACAAAGAGGGTAGGAAAGCGGAGCTGGCAACATTTTTGGATATGTGTAGAAGGCGTTGGTCGTACAATAATCTCTTCACACGAACGCGCTAAGCGAAAAAAAGGGAATCTCTCGATACGATCTGGGACCGGGATCGAAATAAAGTCAGAAACAGGTCACGGAGTGCCAAAGCGGGGGAGGGGCCGTCCACGCGAGCATTCTATCGCCGTTATTGGCAGTTCTGGTAGATGAATCTCTCGATAAAACTGATCATGAAAGGCGTTAACCGTGCCTGGGTTATGCCGATTTACTCTCCGTTATTGTAGCCCCAGCACGGGGGTCACTGAAGCGACATTGATGATCGTGCAAATGCAGAACGCCGTAGACAATGTTGCCGGGGTCGGCGCAAATAGGACTCGTCACCATAAAAACAATAACCGTCCCTCACGTGAGAGCGAAAGCCGAAGGATCGCCCTTCCAGGCTCACGGAAGGGAAACCCCCTTCAAAGAGGCCAACATCTAGGAGTCATCTTGACCAAAAACTGGCCTGTAGACCACACTTGCTAAAGTCACCAGAAGCTGCAAGAATTACCTTGGGTGCAGATACTGCCGAAGACGTGAGAATTGCCCTCAGTCCAAAAATGAACTTGCTTACATAAATGGTCGTCAGACAGATAATCTACGGAATGACGTCTGGGGCAGCTTGAAGACGAAAATAGCTTAATAAAAAGTATAAACAGATATATTCGCTCGTTCATGATTACGGGGCCATGAAATCTCTCGCCGTAGCTGGAAACGCCGTTAATTCGGGTCGCCACCAATACTCCGAAGATGACAGTGGGCGACGCGAAAGCGGTAATGGGTCGTCTCTCAAACGCGTCAGAGTCCTGTCATACATTGCAAAGCGCTGGGAGAATCAGAGGACCAATGTCAACTCACTGTGTGAGATGCCTTCAGACAAAATGGTACCAAGCTACTGGCTAAACAAAGGTTTTCAAACTTTACATACCAGACAGAAAGGACTGGGTGGCAGGGCCTCCCATTAAAGCCGACCTAATCTGGTATACAGACGGCTCAAAACAGACCAAGGAGTTGGAGCAGGTATATATGGGGACAAACCAAGGACGAAAATAAACTTGGGTCTCGGACAACACCCTACTGTGTTCCAGGCCGAAATTGTAGCCATAGAACAATGCGCTAGGGAAATCATCAGAAGGAGCTATGAGGATAAAACCATAGTAATCTATTCGGACAGCCAGGCAGCCATCAGGGCACTCAGTTCATGCAAAATCAGCTCCAAGCTGGTGCGGGACTGCGTAATTGCCCTGGAAGAGGTGGAATGCGTCCAACAAGCTAACCATTGCCTGGGTACCAGGACACGAAGGCCACGAAGGCAATGAAGAAGCTGATAAATTGGCAAAGGAGGGGCTGGTAGGACAATGGTAGGTCCTGAGCCCTACTGTGGTATTCCATCATGCCAGGTAAGGTCATCCATTAGATCATGGATTATGAGGGAATCACAAGACTGGTGGAGGAGAACACCAGGACAGCGTCAGGCGAAAGTGTTCATCAAGGCTTACTCGCCAGAATTTACAAAAGACCTTCTGAATTATAACCGGAAGGCAGTAAGAATAATAGTGGGTCAACTGACAGGTCATTGCAGACTGAATAAACACCTGGAAACTATGGGCCTGGCAGAAGAAAACCTATGTAGGTTCTGCCAGGAGGAGGAAGAAACCGCAGAACACGTATGGTGCTACTGCGAAGCCCTTTGTCGTCTGCGGTTTGCAAGGCTGGGTGAAGAAAAACCTAAAGCGGCAAGATATACCAAGGGGCCAGTTTCAAGCTTGTGAGTCTGATTAAACAGACCGGCTTGGATAGCGTGCTCTAACCTATGGACGGAGGACACACAATAAACCTGAGCAGGTTGCAGTGTTAGAGGATATGCAATCCACCTCCTAATCTAATCTAATCAAAATGGCGCTAGGTAAAGTCTTTAGTTAATATTCCCAAGAAACGATTTTTTTAAAGTTAGCCTCTTACATCATTTTTAATTTACTATTTTTCACCGTTTCAATAATGTTCTGTAACTCTTTTCTACGCAGTTTTAACTTCTAGTCAGCGAATCTGTCAGTTGAAGAGAAAAAAACTTTCTATAAACAGGTTCTGTTGTAAAGAGCTTTTGCAGACATTGGTTTTCTACACATTTGATACGCTTATGCCCAGCAATATCTTTGTATTTTGACTGTAATATTGATATATTATGGCACGAGCACGAAATGTTACACAAATCCTGTCATGAGTTTTAACTGAAGTAGGGAGACAGCTTATACCTATCACTTTTTTCTACAAATATTAATATATCTATTAGATATCATGGTGGTCCTAATGATAGGCCTAAATTTAGCTGAAGAATGGTGAACTTAAAAATAGTGCCATTTAACTCAACTCACCTTAGTACAAAAGTTAATGTTAACTAAGGGAAAGGGGCGTCAAAGTTCAAAAAATGTTTTTTAAAAATTTTTTGATAACATTTAATACATACACGTCCTAATTTTGTGCCACTCTGTATGTGTACCATTTTGTAATAACTCGAGTAAATTATCTCTAAGCGTTTGCCACAAAACTGTGCCTTGAAGAATAGGCTCTGAGCTATCAATTTTAATATATTACACATTTAAGTGATTTCCGCAATCGTAAAAGCACATTACACACTGGGGTTGGGCCAAATTAAACTTGCACACTTTTGCAGAACTAATAATAACTTTTTATCTGTTAGCGCCGATCTTTTTCATTTTTGGAGGGCTAATAGGTAGATAAGTGTTCTCTGGGTTTGCCAATTCTTTAAAAATACTGTATTTAACCCCGTTGCAAAGAGAAATTTGATTTACCTATAATTAAGCTAATACGTTTTTCCTGTAGACAAACTACATGGGAAGAAGTGATTCAATAAAAGCAGAATCTGAATTTAGGGAATTAAAAACTATTTTTGATAAAATAAATGCTTCCCATAAGGCCTTACATTTCTTCCCTGATTTTAAAAAATACTTTTTTTTTTTGTGTCCCTTGAAAATCACAAATGTGAGGTTACCATAGTTACTAGGAGTTGGATGCTGGAGCCAAAACTAAACAGTTAATTAGAAATTAACGTATCAGCCTAATAATTGTAGATAATTTTTTGGCAACGAAGTTTAATGCATCATTTTGGAAAGAATCTATTTGATAAAAAATGGCATGCCTGAGAAAACATATCTTTCTATTAGCCCCTTAAAATAAAAAGATGGGCGCAACAGATAAAAGTTATTATCAGTTAAAAAGTGTACAAGTTTAATTTGGTCCACACGGTTTATGGATAAATACATTAGTCATTCGTTTTGGGGCAGTTGTAGTTATAGCTAATACGCTGTTTTAAAGACGTTTTTGGATTGCACCAAATAACTTAATGGCGAATAATTAGGAAACGGTTGCTCAGAGCGACTCTTACAAAATATACCTATTTTGTGTAAAACGCATTGGCAAGTTTAAGAAATTCAAGATAGCCTTAGTTAAATCGCAATAATTTAACGTCGCAATTATTTAGCTAAATTTTAGCCCATTACTTACGGACCACCCTGTATATTAATACAAACGATAAATTTAATACTTACGATTTGTGACAGAATATTTACCCAGGACACTTTGCACTTTTTTATCAAATGTAATTGATTTTATTATAAGTTAATTAAAGGTTATTAAATATTTTCATACTCAGATGTGACTAAAAATCGTGACCTCTACTGAAGAGTCATATGTAGAAAACTAAGTTTGAAAACATACATATACAAATTATCGTATTTATGCACATTTAAAGTACCTCATGACAGCCGTGGATAATGGATGTGGGTAATGGCCGTAGGTGATAGGCGATATTACGTATGTTTAAAATTACGTAAATAATATGCATATTTTTAAACAGTCGTTAAAAACATGTTTTATTGTACCTTCACCTACACTTTCATTAAAATTTACTTTTAAACATATTTTTGCAATATTACAATACGTCGTATATTAAATTTTACCTCTATACCTGCATAAAAGATAATTTTTTTAGGCAATAAATATATTTTTTAAACAAAATGTAACATTTTTATTGGTTAGCTAATAACTATTATGCCTCTTACAACGTGCTTATGAAGAACTTACTTATTTTTCGGTTACATTTGTTCCTTCTACTTTTATTCTTTTTGTATCTTTTTGTGGTATTTATTTTTCTTTTTTACCATAAAAGATCTAACAATATATAATTTTAATAAAAAGTAAATAATTTGTATAAAACCAGGTGTTAAATAAAAAAATATATATATTATAAACATTTGAAACCTTGTAAGTTTCAAATAATCAAAATAAGGTAAATTGCATTAGATCGATGTATTTTGGCCCAGAGAATTAGTGGAAGCATTTTATATAGACATTTTAGAGACTGCCGGATGGCCCAAATAAAGTATAAAGAAATGCAGTAAAGTGTTTTTGTATAAAATAAAATAAATTGTGCAAAAACTATAAGGCCATAAATTTACGAAAGCAAAAAAGTTATAACATTTAAAACAAAAGCAAATGACAGCAGGTGGCCCCTTTTAATTTTGTTATAAAATCATAAACAGATTTTAATTCATTACCCCAAAAGACATACTTAACCTGACTTTAGGTAAAATATTTTTATATTTTTTGTGTCTTAAAATCAGCAACAGGTTGACGTATAGAAAATTCAAAACAGATTCAGATGCACATCATATCCCTTGAGTGACGTAATATGGCGACATGGTTGCCAGCTTGTGATAATTATACAAAAATCTAAGGTTTTTATGATCAAAATGACCAAAAAATAATAATATATTTTTAAAGCCCCTCAAATAAAAACATGTGTCTTTGTTTTTATACCTTTTATTAACAATAAAACGTAACTATGATTACAACTACGACAAAATGTTTAATTGTCAATGTCGCAAAGTAAACACTAAAAAAGTCGAAACTATAATACTACTCCCAGGTCTTCCATCGCCGTTTTATGGTAAAGTGAAAAAATTTAGAATTTTGTTTTAGTACAGGATAAAATAAAAGTGTTAATTGGATAACTTAAGAGTTTCTCGGAAACCTAAAAAAGTGATGAGAAAACCTTGAATAAACTAAGGTAAATTATTCAAATAAACTACTAAAATAGCCCTAATTTAATAAAAATCTTTTAAACTAAACATTTATAATGAAATTTAAATATTTTTTTTTCGGTGTTAGTCAAAGCAAATTTATTTTTCTTAGTGGATGCCTAAATAACGATGTTAATATGTGTTCAGTACACTAATTAAAGGGCCAAATTTTAATAATTTTTGCCGAAATTTTTATTCTGTTAAGTTCATGCAATTGAACGTCAGGTACAGCTGATTGATGACGTGCATCGAAAATTGTTCTAAATTCTCTATAGTTTGCTTTAAGCTTCCAAATAGCACATCAATTGCCAATACAGGGTGTCCAAAGAGGCAAGGTTATAAATTATGGAGGTAATAGATTAAGCCAAAATAATGTTTGTTGTTGTAATTGTTGCCACAGTACCAGTGGTATTTGGTAACTAAATATCCTTATACAGGTATAAAGTACACCCCATTTAAATCGATATCGTAGGCCATTTTTTTATTAAATCGCATTTTAACTCCAGCTCTACCAACATTTCGTATGTAACAAAAAATTTAATGTTTTCGAAAACATCATTAAAAAAATTTCTCAACATTATATAACAAATAAAGACTGTTTTCCATAATTTAGCCATATTTTATTAATTTACTTAAAAACTTGATTTTTATATATAAAAATGCTGACTCTACCTTTCCGCGGACACCCGGTTTTCATTATACAGAGAGTTTTAAATTTCTTGGACCAAAATACAATGATCTTTACCAATTTGCCTTAGTCAGAAAGTTGATCGTTTGGGTTTTTTTATCTTTGGACAATCCACGAAGGCGTGGATGTTTTAAGAGAGGTAAGAATGAATTTGTTGACACGGGACAAAAACACTTAAATATTGGAAGGGAAAGGGAAGAAGACCTCTTGGGGCAGCAGGTGTTACATTCCAGAAGCCCAAAGAATAAAAGAACGAACAAAGTGGGATGTTCGGGGCCTGCCCAGTTGGACCGTATAGGGTGTTCGTAAATACGTACGACACCACGAGTTTCTCTGTTGGAAACCATGAATAAAAAAATCATATTTGACGATTCTTTAGAACAGAAGCCATGGAAGTACTTATAAAAAAGCGATAAATCCCCACAGCTCGACGATGGGCATGAAAGGGAAGCCTTTGTGTAAATGAAAGATTACACAAGTCAACATTTGATCCAAGAAGGAACACCGAACCTGACAAGAGTATTTATAGGTTTTTGGGTCGGTGATTCCGAATCCAGGTTCGGTTAAGCTCAATCACGTCAGGTTCAAGGGCATTCGAAGGTCAAATCGACAAAAATTGTTCGAAAAATTTGAAAAGGTTTTTGGATCGTTGAATTAAAAGCGGCAGTTACTTTTAACATTCAAGGACATCTAAAGGTCGTATCAGGGTCTTTTGATGGCCAAATGAATAAAAATCTTCGAAAATATCTGAAAGTTGCATACATGTTAATCTGGATCACTGAACTCATAGCCGCTTTTATTTTGATCATTCAACGCCACTTGAAGCTCGAATCGACAAAAATGATCTAAAAATCTTAAAAAATGTATACAGAAGTTTTAAGGTTGACTTTGATAAAACCCGTAATTACTTTTACTACTCAAGGACATCTAAAGGTCGTATCAAGGTCATTTGATGATTAAAGCGAAGAATTTGGTCGAAAAGTACGAATACATTTGTCTAAGATTTTTAGATAAAAAATCGGTTGTTAGGTTTTTTCAGATTTCAAGACCAAATTGTTTGCTTTAACATTCAAATGACCTTGATACGTGATGTCCTATTTTACTATTACTGGATGTTTAACCCATTTTTTACCCTGTTCCGTCAACGTTATCCAAGCACTGAAACATACAGTTTTGAATTTTGCAGCACCTTTAAGACACCGCGGTAGTGCCACCACGGACGTTATTTTTTTTAAATAACTACTACCTAGAAAACCTTGACTAATAAAAGTAACTGTAGCTTCGATTAAAGCTATCCTAAAAACTTATTAATATGTTTTTTTTCAGATTTTTTAAACCATTTTTGTCGATTTGACTTTTAAATGGCACTGGATTGTAAAAATAAAAGCGGCTGTAAGTTTGGTAATTTAAATAAATAAGTACGCAATTTTCAGATATTTTCGACCATTTTTATCGATTTGACCTTCAAATGACCTTGATACGACCTTTGGATGTCCTTGAATGTTAAAAATATCTGCTTTGAACTTTGAACTCAGCCATCCAAAAAACTTTTGTACGATTTCTTCCAGATTTTTGGACCATTTTTGTAGATTTGACCTTTAAATGCCCTAGAACCTGACGTGATAGAGCTTAACCCACCTCGGATTCGGAATCAGCGACCCAAAAAATCTAATAATACCCTTGTCAGTTTTGGTATTCCTTCTCGGATCAAACGTTGACCTGTGTTATTATTGAGGCGAGCAGCTCTTCTTTGAATAAAATCAAGAATGCTAAGGGTTGTGAGAGATCCCATGCCCCAGATATAAGAACAATATTTTAGAGGTCGAATTTGAGACACATACAATGTGCATAAATTATTAAGAAATATACTTTTTGAAGATGCCGTGGCTATTGATACAATGTGTTTATGTCATTTAAGGTTATTCTCAAATGTGCCGCCCACAAGATTGAAGTTGTCTTTGTTCTGCAAAAGTTGGCCACTCATAAGTTAAGGATAAGTATTTAATGATTTTTTTCGCGACAAGAAACATGATTGTGTTTTGAATGCATTAAAATAAACGAGATATTTGGTGCCCCAATCCAACATTAAATTAAGGTCCTGTGAAAGAGATACCTACATAGCTTTGCGTTTGCTCTCTAAATCAGGTTTAGAGATTGGTGTAAAAACCTGAAAAATAAAGTAAAGGGTACTATCGTCAGCAAAACTATGAATGGAATTAGTTGTGGAGGAGAGAAGGTCGTTTAATGTTGGTGCCAGTACTGAGCCCTAAGGCACTTCAGCTTTTGCTTGGCGAAAGTTTGAAGAGTGACCATATAGGCTATTGATTATGTACTTTTAAAAGGAAACTACAACGTTAAAGGAGTTTTATTTTTTTATATGGTCAATGGTCTCCCAACTAGTAAAAACCGCTGAGTGCTACCAATTGAAGGATTGCGTTTTTGAGAACGGTTTAAAAACAGCCCCATTTTATTTTTTTGAGGTTAGGTCAAAAACTACGAAAATTTTTCAGGTAGTAATCAAAAGATAACTCGTAGAAAATTAAATTTGACGCTTAGCAAAAGTTTTTAGTGTTTATAGTACTCGAAAAACGATTTTTTAAAGTTTGCCACTTACACCATTTTTCAGCAATTTTACTTTTCTTAATTTCTCGTTATTTAGTTTTTTTCTTATGCATTTAGGTATATATGTTGCAGCAGAATTGCACTTATCGATGACCCAGCTAAAAATGCAACGTTAGCAATTAATAATATATAAATAGTAGGCTTGTAATAGATTTAAGTTTAGTTCCAATTTATATTGTGTTCTGTTAATAATAAGTATATTGTGTGTAAATTTTAATAAAGGTCTTTTTAAAAAGTACCTTGTACCTTTACAACCCTTAACTGGCGCAGTCGGTAGTATAGCGGAAGAGTCTGCCCTTAGATCCTCGTCGTTTTTTAACGTTTATCCGCTAATTTTTAAGAATCTATCTTCAAGGAAACAGCCTTATAGTTCGCCAACGAAGATTAGTGATAGTGTTTAGTGCCTAAATTTGCAGAAAAATTGACTTTTAATTGCAAATTAATTTAAATAAAGTGTAATTTAAGTGTTAACTTTAGTGGAAATGCTAAATAGCATCATCCTTATAGTGTAAGTAATCTATGTCAGAAGAAGAAGACTTACTCTCTCAACTTAGTGCCCTTAGTCTCAACGAAGTTTTACCCGTTACCAACCCCCAGACTAAACAAACTACCCCCATCACCATGACCACAACACCTGAATTTGACATCAAGAACTTGAGCATCGTTCCAGAATATGATGGCAATCCTAATGAACTTTTCAACTTTATCCAAGCTATTACTCTGCTGCTAAACCACTACTGGAACAGTACTGACATCAATTGCTTTCAAAACCACATACTATTCCAAGGAATATTAAGCAAATTAAGAGGAAGAGCAAGAGAAGTAATCTCGATTTATGGCTGTCTCAACTGGCATACTCTCAAGGAAACACTCATCCAGAACTTTGGAGACCAACGAAATGAAAACTCTCTTACTAGAGACCTTGTTAATCTACGCCAGGGCCCTAATGAAACTCCACAGCAGTTCCATGGAAAGATTATGAGCCTCCTTAACACCATATCAAACTACGTGGGACTTCACAACAACAATGAAACCGTAAAAGCTAGTAAGAATACCTTCTACCAACAACAAGCCCTTACCACCTTTCTGGCAGGACTACGGGAACCTCTAGGATCAACTATTAGAGCCATGCGACCAACAGACCTTGCTACTGCCATGAAATATATACAAGAAGAGCACAACATTCGGTATCTCCAGAAAAACACCAGTATTTCTTCTGCACCGACCACTAGAAATTCTTTCCAACCAAACTGCAGCCTGCCTTCCAGTTTCCATCTAGCCAGTGGCGATCATTAGAACCTAGACAGCATGTACAACAACAACCAATGTGACACCCCCACCATTTAGACCACAAGGGCCACAAACCCCGGTGTTTAGGTCACACCCTCAATCTGTTCCCTCGTCACAAATCCGTTCAATAGACCAAGGCCTGTTATTCAACCCCTAGATTCCAACTGAGCCAACCTATCGAACCCTTTGTTGTTACTTCCATATTCCAAAACCACTCGCAGGACTATTGCGCCGAAATCCCTTATCTCTGAGTTTAACTCTTAATGCCCAAACAAATTTTATCTTTTAAATTTCATCAAACATTCGACGGCCTTATCGGCTCTCGATAATTAAAGCTCCTAAAAGCTACACTAGATCTGCTATCCTCCAAGCTTTTTACCGAACACCGGGGTTTTACCTATTGAATATTACAGAACAAATAAAACTCAATTTTATTCCATTCAACTAGAACCCAATTCAGTAACACAAGCAAGACTTCCTGTAAAACAAACCCAGGGAACAATATAATGCGCTTCCAAGACAAAAAGACTTCAAGGAGCAAGTGTAAGAGAAACTCTCACGACAGCAAGCAATCAACTAGCCTGGACGGAATTAGTGAACACATCCGATGAACCAATACAAATTGCCCTAACAAAACCAATTGAAAGCCGCGAAATTGACCTGGACCAATTCTACTTGTACACGTCTGATATTTTACCTCAAGAATCGCAAGACCAAATAAAATTTGAAGAAATTCCACCCATCCGGACAGATCATCCTCAACCCCAGAAGAGGAGAAAGCTTTCATAAGAAAATTATGTAAAAAGTTCGCTAGCATCTTTCACTATCCAGATTCTCCACTGACTTTCACCAACCAGATAAAACACCACATCCGAACAAAAGATGAAATTCCAGTTTTTACGAGGTCATATCGATACCCACATGTGCACAAAGAAGAGGTTAAAAGGCAAATATCATCAATGTTGGATCAAGGCATCATACGACCTAGCCAATCACCCTGGTCATCACCTATATGGGTAGTGCCAAAAAACCTGACGCCTCTGGAAAGATTAAATGGCGCATTGTAGTGGACTATAGAAAGGTCAACGAGAAAACTATTGACGATAGATATCCGATCCCCAACATAACTGACATCTTGGACAAACTTGGCAGATGCCAATACTTCACAACTCTTGACTTGGCGAGTGGATTTCATCAAATCGAAATGGCAGCCGAAGACATTCAGAAAACTGCTTTTAACGTAGAAAATGGCCACTACGAATATGTAAGAATGCCATTTGGATTAAAAAATGCACCAGCTACTTTCCAACGAGTAATGGACAACGTACTAAAAGGACTTCAAGGAGTTATCTGCTTGGTATACATGGACGACATCATCATCTTTAGTACGTCACTTCAAGAACACATGGTTAATCTATCAAAAGTGTTTCAACGTCTGCAAGAAACTGGTTTCAAAATTCAAATTGACAAATGTGAATTCTTGAAAAAGGAAGTTAACTTTTTGGGTCACATCGTCACTCCCGATGGTATAAAACCGAATCCAGACAAAATTAGAGCTATTATGGACTATCCAATTCCTAAAACAGCTAAAGAAATAAGGGGATTTCTCGGTCTTCTTGGCTATTATAGAAAGTTTATTAAAGACTTTGCCAAGATTACAAAGCCACTTACTTCGTGCCTCAAGAAAGATGTCAAAATTGAGCACACTCCGCAGTTTTTAAACTGTATTAAAATTTGTAAAAGTTTGCTGACAAATGAGCCCTTCTTCAGTATCCAGATTTCTCCAAACCATTTAACCTCACCACAGATGCAAGCAACTTCGCAACTGGCGCCGTTCTTTTCACAAGGTCCCGTTGGCAACGACAAACCAATGCATATGCATCCAGAACTTTCAGTTAGGCACCGTTTGGGCCACAAAGTACTTTTAGACCCTATCTGTTTGGCCGAAAATTCAAAATTTTATCAGATCACCGCCCACTTCAATGGTTGTTCTTCTCAAGGACCCAAATTCCAAACTGGTCAGATGGCGGCTGTAGCTTGGAAGAATTTGACTACGAAGTTGTATACAAAAAAGGAAAGCCAATACCAACGCTGACGCCCTTTCCAGGATAGAAATCCATACAAAAGAAACATTCCAAAAACCTCCAGACCACTTACAATTTCCAACGCTCGACGATCTGGTTAACACCGAAAACGACGGAGCATCACTCTACAACAATCCTGGATCGACCATTGACTTAGTAGAATTGGTAACAAATAATCCAGTAACCACAGTAACACCCGAGGAACTTGACATTATAAAAGAACTTTTGGACGAAGATGATAAAACTAGAGAAAAAGAAAACATCATGGACAACGATGACGAAACCCAACATACAACACAAGAAGATCCTATACAAGGAATACCTATAAGCGAGAAACCACTTAACTGTTATAATAATCAGCTTATCCTTAACATTGTTAACTACAATCCTGCAAAACCAGTAAAAGAACAAATCTTTGCCAACAAAATTCGACTACATGTTCAATTAGGAAAAGATAGCCTACGAAAGGACATTATTCAAATTTTTAAAGAATACATCGATCCCAAAAAGAAATATGCCATTCTTTTTAGAGAAGATAACTTGTACACGTTTCTGTCCAACACTCTTCGAGAAGTATTTAAGAACTCCGCTTTTGACCTAGTAAAATGCAATACTCTTTTGGAAGATATCAATAGCGAAGAAAGACAAAAACAAATTATTCTAGATTACCACCATGGCAAAACAAACCATAGAGGCATTTCCGAAACCGAAAATCAAATCCGACGAAAATACTTCTGGCCAAATCTGAAAAAGGACATAGAAGAAATAATTAACCTTTGTGACATCTGCCAAAGCAATAAATACGATAGAAATCCTGCAAAACCAAAGTTTATGTTAACACCAACACCAACTAAACCACTCGAAATAATTCACCTGGACACCTTTCAAGCAGGAGGGCAAAAATTTCTTACCATCATCGACGCCTTTTCCAAATACGGACAGGCATACCCAATAGAAGGATCAAATGCAGTCAATGTTCTTAGTGCCCTAATAACCTTCATCACTCACCATGGAGTACCCCATATGATAGTTGCAGACAGTGGAACTGAATTTAAAAATGGCCTTATGCAGGAATTTGTGGATACTCACAAAATTTCGATCCATTACACCACCCCAGATAATCCACAATCCAATGGAATGATAGAGCGATTCCACTCAACAATCATAGAACATCTTAGAATACTGCGGGAAAAGAAGAAATCTCTTGGAGTCAAAGAACAGATGCCCTATGCCATTCTAGGATACAATAACTCCATACACTCCATGACTAACAAGCGACCTATGGATATTTTAAATGGCCATTTAGATGCTCAAGATCCATTTGACGTCGACATTGAGAAAACTCTTATTAACAATTATACGCAGCAACACCGAGAAAAGACGAAAATTATTTATAAAGAACTTAACGAAAAATTACAAGGCACAAAAAGAAAAATACATCGAAAAAGAAACGCTACAAGACAAGTTCCCATAACATACAAACCAAGCACCAAAATATACACCCGAAAAACGATCAAAAGAAATAAACTTCTTCCTAGATTTTCTCCAAAGACTGTTAAAACTGACAACCTCATGACTATTGACACACAAGACAGAACAGTTCACAAAAAAGAACATTAAAAATCATCCTCACAAAACAACTAATACTAAAAATACTTTGCAGATGTACTTTTAACCAGAGCCCAAGAAATCCTAATCCAGGACCTAAAGGGACAACCCAGGAATCCTTCCCTCAAGCTGGGCCAAGCCAGGATCCAAATTAGTACACACGACTTCATACACTACTTCGACCTTCAACCAATCGCTGCAGAAGTCAACCTGCTAGAAACACAATACCAAGCTGTCACAGATGCCATCAAAAATGGACTAAGCCACCCCTATTTTACGAGTCTACATAACTTCGACCAGAGCTTACAGTATCTTCTAAAATCCGCACGAGAAAAACTCAGCACTATCTCTCCGCAATACAGATCCAAAAGGGGACTTCTAAATGGGTTAGGGAAGTATAGTAAAAACCATATCTGGAAACCTTGATCAAGAGGACGCAATAAAATACGACAACGCCATCGCATCTCTTCAAAATAATCAGAATAACATCATCACACAAGTAAACCATCATATAAGCCTTAACAAGAAAATCATGGACAATTTTAACAAAACTATAACCCTTGTAAACCATAATGAAGAAACCATTAAAGTAGAAACAAACAGGATCAGCTCTGGAACTTAATAAGTTTATTTTCGATTTTAATCACTTCTTGCAAACAAGAAACATATTGGACCAATTGAACCTGGCTCTTCAAGTTGTTTTGCGAATCCTTAACGACCTAGAAAACAGCTATGACGTTTA
>JACEGR010003440.1:0-105011 GCA_014170235.1 Listronotus bonariensis
ATATATATATATATATTTTAATTGCCTAGCCCTTAATACAATCAATATTAAACAAATACTATTTGGTTTTTCTTCAGAATATTAAATAAATAAAAAAGTGAGGATATTAAAGAGGTTTTTCCACTTTACCTTTTAAACGGGACAAGGTTGTCACTTAAACTACTCTTTGGCATAAAAATAATATTTTGATTACGTGGCCTAGTGTCACGTGGGGCTAGCAACTTTTTTTCAAATGGAAATGGGGGTCATGTAGCACTCGTTTTTTAAGATTCCCTACTTAAAGCCACTTTGTTTTTGAGAATCGGCCAGACGTTCTAGACCTACAAGCCAATTTCATTAAAAGCGCATTGTTTGTACAGTATTTAAGCCAAATTTCAAACGGCTTCTAAGTCTTGAACAGCTAGACCGATTTTTTTTTAAGTCGCGTTAAATACAGAGTTAAGGGGCCTTTAAAACGAGCTACTACATGACCCCATTTCTATTAGAATAAAAATGTTGCTAATGACCCCTTGGCACTAGGCCACGTGACCAAAATTATTTTTATGCAAAAAATAGTTTGAGTGACACACTTTTACTTAAATTTCACCCGATCTTGATATCTTGTCCCATTCAAAAATAAAGTGGGAAAAACTATTTTAATATTCTCACTGTATTTTCTTTAAATTTGTATTTTCAGAAAACAAAATAATTTATATAAAAAACCAGTAAATAGTATTATTTATTTTCCAAACTTAAATCAATAACATTTGAATAAAAAAGGTTAAATTGTAGATTTTTTTTTATTAAATCGATGCAATGTATTTCTAAGCATAAATGCAATTGCCAATGGTGGTATTTAAGCAAAAGAAAAGTAATAAAATTTTAAATAAAATAAATCACTACAGTTCCCGTCAATAATTTAGTTTCTGTTAAAATATCCAATTTTTGTTATTAATTATGTTTCTTTTCTCTTCCCCCTCCCCAATTTTTTATTTTTACTCTTAAACTTTAATATATTTTATAGTCAATAAAATGCTGTAAAAAAAACTGGTCATTTATTACCCTGCTTTATTTTTTATATTTAATGCAATTTTAATGTTTTATTGATATTTGATTGAAATTATTTAAAATGATTTTTAAAAAACAAATTTATACAAAACACCGTCCAGGTTTCATCTATTTTCGATTTTAAATAAATTTAACAAGCAATATATTTTTGATGACATAAAATCAAAACTAAATAGAATTACTTTTATAAAGTTTTCTGGTGGCGGCTTTAAAATGGTTTTGCTGCAAAACTGCCAAAGATATTTACATTATAAAATAAAAACAACGAAAGTAATAAATTAAGCGTCAACTCGAACAACGTTAACCCTTATATTTATATATTTTTCAAAAGGGGACTAATCCATATGCAGGATGTTCACGAATGGATACTACAATAAAACAAATGGACCAAAAATTTAAATGTCCATGCAAGTAAGCCGTGTATGATAACTGCTTCTGCTTTAAAAAAGATTCATGCTAAGAAACTGGTTTCATTTTGGACGGGGGTTTAAAAATATATATATTATGCTTTAAATAAGCCTCTGACGCTAGAGTACAGGGTATTCCGGTAAAGAGGAAAAATGGAATTCGAGAGCAAATTCAAGATAGTCAATCGATGTATTTTAGCTCGAAGAAATTTAAAAATCGTATTTAAAAAACAATTGCTTTAAGAAGCAAGGGCCTACGCCATAAATTTTGTATTTTTAAATGAGACACAATACTTATTATCACATTTTTGAATTCTATGAATGGTTAATTCTAAGTGTTTTTATTAAGGGTACTACATGTTTTATCTTTTTACTGTTTTTGAGTTATTGACGCTCTAAAAGGTTACATTATTGGCTTATTTGATTAATTGATATTTCAAAGTAATTTTTTTTATTTCTTTAAAATTATCCATGTTCCTTCTTTTTGCTTCACTGGCATTTTCTCCACACTTGTAATATAGCGTTACTATCTGTAGTTTTTATCTAACGAATTATTAATTCATTTATACCAGCATCGATAGCCCAAAAACAGTTAAAGAGAGACATATAGTACCTTTATCAAATAATACTTAGAATTGAGCAAATAATTTAAAAATGTAATTATAGATAAATATGGTGTTCCACTTAAAAAATGCAACATTTATGGCGCAATACTTTTGTTTTTCATGCAATTGTTTTTTAATACAATTTTTAAATTTTCCGAGCTAAAATACATCTACAATAAGCCATTTTTCTTCTTAAACGGAATACCCTGTACATTAGCTTTAAGCGTTAATTGATTATTTTAAAATAAAAATAATACACCACGTTTAAATTCAGCAGTAAAACCAAGACGTTTTTTTCAATAAAGCTTCACAGTCAGTCAGTTCCGTTGACAATTCTACCACTTCCGGTTATACGGGGTGTTATTCTCAACTAATATTTTTATAACCCTATAAATTATTTTATTTTTGTATTCTGCGTAAAATTGTTAACATATTTACCTAAATCCAACCGTTTTTTGGCTTATTTTAAATTTTATGTCAAAAATGACGTTTGTAAACCTTTACCTAACTATCTTAGCCTTTAATACGAACTGGGTTAAATCCCCTATAGAAAAAGAAAAACCCTAAGCCCCACATACTGTTTCTGGCAAAAACTTCTAAATTCTAAATCTTCAACCAGCCACCTTCTGTTCTCAGGCTACGAACTTATTTCGTCTTTTCGCCCACATGGTGACGTATGTGCTTACGTCCGCAACGATCTAGTTTGTGCTCGAGTTTTCAATCTTGAATCGGGTAGGCCCTACCTCTAAAGGAAAGACAGAACTATTTACTAAACAATTTACTGCCAATTTAATCCTTGACTCTCCCGTAAATCATCCAATTCCAGCTATTACCCCAGTTCCTTATAAAATACCCAATATTATTTTTAAGGTGAAACACATTAAGCAAATCTTTTCTTCTCTTAACACTAAGAAATTGTCTGGGCTGAACGGCATACCAGCAGTCGTTTTAAAAAATGTGCTCCAGAACTTGCACCAATCCTAACTCGGCTCTTTCGAATTTCTTACGACACAGGTATTTTTCCGAAGACCCGGAAAGCTGCACGTGCTCAACCTATTCCCAAAAAAGGATCTTAATCTCTTCCATCTAACTATAGACCAATTTTAATTATCTCAGTTCTTTGTAAAGTAATGGAAAAATTCATTAATTCATAAATCCTTAAGTATTTAGAAAGACACAAAATTTTGCATGACAGGCAGTATGGATTTTAAGACAAAAGCAGATCTTCTTTCCTTTGTATCACACTGCTGGAATAAGTCTCTTGAGTTTCTAGGTGAGTCCTAGATCGTTGCTATTGATATATTCAAACTTTTGACCAGGTCTGGCATGCCGCACTTCTTAATAAACTTCCCTCCTATGGTCTTTCAAACTAAACTTTTTACTTGGCTCTCTAGTTATCTATCTGATGTATGTCTGTTAGTGTGGACGGCCATTCTTCGAGCTTTTACCAAGAGGAGTGCCTCAGGGTTCAGTTCTGGCACCAACATTGCTTTTTCTTCACATCACCACAACTAATTCCATATATAGTTTGGCCGACGATAGTGCCCTTCAATCCAGTTTTCAGGTTCCTAAACCTATTACTAAACCTGATTTGTAAAACAAGCGCAGAGCGATGCAGCTCTTTCGCAGGTTTTTAATTTAATGTTGGATTGGGGCGCCAAAAATCTCGTCCATTTTAATGCATCTAAAACACAATCTTGTTCCTTGTAGCAAAAAAAAGAGTCATCAAATACTCATCCTCTACTTATGAGCGGCCAACTTTTACAAAGCAAAGTGCATTACATTTGAAAGTAACCTTAGCTGGCATAAGCACATTGTATCAATAGCCACGGCAGCTTCAAAAAGCTTGGATTCCTCTTTCGAGCCAAGAAGTATTTTTCCCTTTCTTATACACTTTATATGTGTCCCAAATCCAACATCCCTTGAATATCATTCTCATAGCTAGGGCATGGCGTCCCCCACAACCCTAAGCATTCTTAATTCCATTCAAAGAAGAGCTATTTGTCTCAATAATGATTCTTCACTTACAGAAAGGCTTCCCTCTTTGGCCCATCGTCGGACTGTGGGGGATTTATCGCTTTTTATAGGTTCTTTCATGGCTTCTGCTCTAAAAAATTGTCCAGTATAATTCCTCCACTCACGGTTTCCAGCAGAGAAACTCGTGGTGCCGCGTGTATGCATCATTATTCAATCCAACTGGACAGGCCTCGAACTTCTTACTTTGTTCGATATTTTATCCCTAGAGTTACTAGGTTGTGGAACCTGCTGCCCGCGGAGGTCTTTTCTTTCCCCCAAATCTTCAAGTATTTAAGTCCCGTGTCAACAAACTCCCTTTACCTTGCTTAGGACACCCACGGTGCGTTAGTATATAGGTTTTTAGCTTTCGTGGATTGTCCAAAGATTAAAAAAAACTGAGTGTGCAACTACACCGTACCTACCCCTTTTAAAAGTATTGTTAGAGTAGATAAATAATAAATGGTTAATAAGTTTGTTCCAGCATGTTGAAAACATGTTAGCAACAATCGTAAAACGCATAAATTGTTACCAACATTAGTTAGAAATTTTGGCAACAGTTTTCTGCTGGAACGAAAGATAAACAAGGCGTGCATACTGCTTATACGTCAATACAAGAAAGGTTATGTTAAAAATGGTCAGTAATGTTTTAAGAAAGTTTGCAAACTTTTCAAACAGTTTCCAACATCTTAAAACTACTGCTGAAACAACAAACAATTGTATAATGTTAGAAACATGGCACTGCTGGAACGAGAAATTTGACGTGCGCAGAATCCGAACGGTTGCAAACATTTCTGACAGCCTGCTGGAACAAACCTAACATTTATTGACTTTTAAGGTTCTTGTCAATATAATTTTTAACAATTTCTTTGACTAGTCTGTAATTATTAATAGTCAAAATATGAAAACAATCGACTAAAAAGTTTTTTTGTCACCCATAATATATTAAAGGCGTTCAGAAAAAATCATGGCTGAGTAATGACTGAACGTCATTTTTGACATAAAATTTTAAATAAGCATAAAACGAACTTAGGTTTAGAACCCTAATGCATAAAAAGGTTAATAATTTTATGTAGAATCCAAAAAATAAACATTACATAGAATGTGTCATTTAAAATAATAAAGTTGACATCAACTTTTGGTATAACCGAAAGTGGTAGAACTGTCAAAATATCTTAGTCCCTCACTGACTTTATATTATTTCCAAAATTTCAAAATTTTCTACGGCCTACTTTTCGAGAAATCGATCGCAGCATTTTCCGTTGGGACCCTCTATATAAAACCATTTGAAAATTAATATTATTTAACAAGTTATCAAAGTTAACGATAAACAAGTTATTTTAACTCAATAAATTTAAAATTGCGCTCTCTGTAGACTTCTAACTCATAACTATAATTTTTTGTTTAAACGCAACTCTATATCTTAAAAAGCTTTGGTATTAATTTCCCCAGTTGCCTTAAATGGAATATTATTTTCTATTAAAGCTACGGCTTCTTAGTCTCTATTAGACTTTCCATTATCCTCTAAAAATGCTTCCTTTCTTTTTAAAAGCGATTTTTAAGAAGTCGAAGTAACCAAGAAGTGGAAGTAATGGCTGATAAATTTTGCCTTTTGAAGCGTACCAGGGGACATAAATTTCATTTGTAGCTTTAAGGTGCGGCCTAGATGATTACTAAATTATCCCTAATTTTTTTATATAAGAGCAGAAACATGTCTAATACTTTTTGCGATTTATCACAGTTAACATGGTTGAAAATACGTCTAAATATTTTAATTGTTTTTATAGGAGAGGTCCGGCAAGCTTCGCACAGCGGGTGAATTCGCCCACCGTCATGATTTGTAAACGCAACCTCTTTTCGGTCTGATATACATCACGTAACACAAACAATAAAGCTAAAATACTAATTTGCGCATCTGTTCTGGCTTTACATTTTTTTCCTAAAACAAAGCTAGTTTCAAAGAGGCTAAAAAGTTGCATTCTTAATTGCTTAGTCAAAAAAAAATTGAAAAGAAGTTAGTGGCGTACTTTTTTTTCTGAATATTTGTAGCTGTGGTCACCACGGAGACGCCACTGGACCCAATAGGTAGAGTTTTACAAGTGCCTTATTACATTAAGTGTACCAAATTTTATTTAAATAGGTTAAAGGGTTTTTACAATTTTTAATATATTTTTAAAAACTTTCTCAGAAATAAAGCAAGTCCGAACATATATGTTACCAGGAACTTTATTTTATAAAAAGACATAAGAAAACACCTCGTTAAGTTTCGTATCGTAGTTAGGAAACACCCTGTTTTTTACCGGTGATAGAATATACCGGAAGACAACAAACTGATTAGACAAGCCACAAATCTTATTGTTGCGCGTTTAAAAAATCCATTTCTATAATTTATTAATCAAAATATGCTTGCAGGACGGTGGAGTGAACAGAGTGCTGGGTGGGGACAAGGCAACTATAAAATCCTACATTAAACACCCAAAAACAGTATTTCACAGTACACACCACTTTCCTGTATACAAAAATAATCCCGAAAATTTCCAAAAATAAAGATAAATAATAGTTTAAACAATTCCGCAATGTTGTTTTGAATATCGCCGTAAAAGATAGAGGATTTACAAAAATGTCTTGCGTTATAAGCACAGCCTGAAAAAAAGGAGATTCAGACCAAGTCATATGAAAAAACAACTTCTTTCTTCGTATAATTTTGTGGAAAGAAGATACTAAGCTTTGGAGAAAGAGAATAATTCCCTACAAAAAATATAGTGTTCTGATGAGGATTTATTCACAGGTATATGGTAAAATCAGATTGTCAGGAATGCGTAGAAATTTTGAATACATATATGGGTCACTTCTACGTCACTTGGGCAAATGTAAAACTATATATGGAACTATCTATTGGGGACAATGAGACCCGTGACCATCAACACTAACTTTACATTTTTTTAAAACCAACTTAACTTATTGAACTAATTAATTTAGTACGGGCATATCCCTAGAGATAGCCCGTACGGGCTTAACTTTTTTAACTTTACTTTATGCTTGACTTCACTAACTACCTTCTTATCTAATAAACAATCAATCCCCTGTCTTAAAATTTTGTTCTCTTTAAATATTAAATTTTTTAGTATTTGTTTTACATTTCTAGGCAACTCCGCTTGTTTAATGTTTTTGTTTTATTATTATAAGAGTAACCTAGAAAATTGCTTGATTTCTACTCTTTTTAAACCTTGACACTTCTTCACGTATTGTTTTATTATGTACCAAATTTCCCAATGTTAGTAACCCAATTATATTTAAATTTCCGCAAAAATGTATATTTTTAAAATTCTCAAAAATGTATACTTTGTACTAGGTGTTCACATATGCCCCTTTCCTGAAAGCGTTGGACCCACAACGTTATTAGAAATGAGCCAAATTACTTTAACCCTTTAAAAAAAATTTGTAATATTACCAAAATGTCACTGGGCAAATGTACCATATGGAACTATCTATTGGGACAATGAGACCGGTGGACCATCAACACTAACTTTACATTTTTTAAAAACCAACTTAACTTATTGAACTACTCAATTTAGTACGGGCATATCCCTAGGGATAGCCCGTACGGAGCTTAACTTTAACTCTTTACTTTATGCTTGACTTCACTAACTACCTTCTTATCTAATAAACAATCAATCAATCCCCTGTCTTAAAATCTTTGTTCTCTTTAAATATTAAATTTTTCCGTATTTGTTTTAGCATTTCTAGGCTACTCGCTTGTTTAATGTTTTTGTTTTATTATTATAAGAGTAACCTAGAAAATTGTTTGATTCTACTTTTTAAACCTTGACACTTCACGTATTGTTTTATGTACCAAATTTCCCAATGTTAGTAACCCAATTATATTTAAATTTCCCAAAATGTGTATATTTAAATTACCCAAAATGTATACTTTTTTGTACTAGGTGTTCACACTATTATGCAATGTTGATGTCTCTGGCACGGTCCTAAGGATATTCGTAGTTTTCTAGAATCATACAAATAAATTATTATTATTAAATAAAAAATTAAAAAAAGACAACTAGCAATAAAAAGTTTTGATAATTTACTCTTTAAAATCATGTAAGTATCAAATGTTTTTTAATATCTTTGGGTATTTATATCAACTAATAATTGGTACAGTAATGTATTTAACAATTTACAGTAATTATCTTCAAGTGGCAGCAACTACGATTTTGACCAAAATTGGTATGGCAGGGTTTTTAGT
Organism: Listronotus bonariensis; assembly: GCA_014170235.1. Taxonomy (NCBI): domain Eukaryota; kingdom Metazoa; phylum Arthropoda; class Insecta; order Coleoptera; family Curculionidae; genus Listronotus; species Listronotus bonariensis. The sequence goes on from JACEGR010003440.1 coordinate 8,319, forward strand.
TCTGATCACGAATCATAAGAATTTTTGTTTGTAAATATTTCGTTTAAATATCCATCATCAAATCCTGAAAATCGAAACATCCTTAATTTCACTATATTGCTCTTTTTTGCACAAAAATTCTTGATATAGCACTAAATTGGCACATATTTTATTTTACCAGCAAAATACTTTTCAAAATGGTTTAGGTATGTCTTTTTATATTAATTGCAATTTGATGAAAAACGTAAAATAACTAAAAACAGTTTTTAAAAGCTATTTATAACATATTGTATTCCCATTAAGTGTTATATTAAGGATTTTGTGTAAATTGAGGGGGAATATACAGAAAAATGAGGATACTTCATTTTCAATTTTGATGATGAATATTTCGAAAACGAAATGTTTCCTGACTAAAAATTCTTTGGGATTCGTGATCAACGCCCCAAAAGCCCCTGTACAGCAAATTATTTGGTCAAAATCGGAGTTGGTCCCACTTTCCAGACAATTACCCAATTTGCAAGACAAATATTTTTAAATATTACCTTAAAACTAAAAAGAATTTGACCATAAACGTTTTTTTCTAAATATGAGTTTACCTTAGTTTAATACTTACCTTAAGTGATATTTTAATGTAGTTTGCAAATCTCCATTTCCATCAGATGTCAGATGGTAATACAGATTTCTGTTTATGACCGCCTGTTTTAAAAAACAAGTGAAGGTTATTCGTTCGTTAAAGAAAAACAGATGAAGGTTATACGCTCCCGGAATGTATACGTTCAGCGAACGAATGAGTTCAATTTAGCAGAATTGAGTCCCTGTAGTATTCGGCATATCAAAATCAGACTGTATAGGTAAATGGTATGGGAAGAGGAGAGTTTTGCATATGTTTTACTTTGCAGTCACTACTGGTTTAACCGGAAATTGCTTTAATTTTGAACACCTTGTAGGTTTTGATATTATAGGATTCTTAAGACAATTTGAAATCAAATTGTGACGCCCTAAAAGTTTTTAAATCAACTTAATTTTTTAAAGGCTTTATTAATGTTGCATCTAGGTAGCCATAATTGCACAAAAATTAATCTAAGGAGCCTAGATTATGTCAGAAAAATACAGTCGTAAAGTTTCAGTGAATAGTATAAACGATGGGAATAAAACAAATTGACATATTGACATTTTCGTGTCTAACCAATATTTTTTAAATGACAACTCCTTTTTAGACAAGCTTTTTTAAAACGAAAAAAGTGACAAATCTAAAGATACTAATTTGTTTGCAATCGGATTAAAAATAATGACGTAAATAATGGATTATAGCCACCTAGAAGCAATTTTAATATTAAATCTGGCTCTCAAAAAGGTCATACTCTGAATTAAAATTGTCTTGGATATCTAAAAATGGTAAAATTAACTGTGTGTAATTTAAAATTTTAAAATATAAGCCATTTTCGGTTAAACCGAAAGTAACCAAAAAATAAAAAAATAACGAAACACCTCCTTTTCCCATACGATTTACCTATACTAAGTGTCATTTTGATAGAATCTCTAAAACCTGTGTAAACAAAACCAGTATCGCGCACTAAAGAAGAGTAGCGGTAAAATGGTGTTTGGATAGTGTGTAGAGCCAGTGGGGTACCACTAGTTCCCAAAATGTTTAATTTTTAAAAGCTTTAAAGACTTCATTTGCCACTGGCTCGCCACACCACTGCCACGTCACTTGCTTGTAACTTCAGTGGGCGCCTGGCCTAATAGGTGTGTGTGTCTGGCCCATAAATATTAGATTGATTTAAAAACAAGCACTTTTTTAAATGTATAAAACCCTCTTTCAGTTTTTTTCGTCGCTATTTTTAATAAGAGAAATGATTACAGTTTTTCCCAGATTGCATATATAACTTTAGCAGTACAATTTTGTTGAATCGAAACTTAAGTGTTTTTAGCCCTTTTCACATACACAAAACTTTTCATTTTTAATATTTTCTTTTAAGTCGTTTGCGAGGTAAGATTTGACATTTTACTTAAAAGATACATTAGACAATAAAAAACACTAAAAATTGGAGTTAGGGTTTTCTACACTAGGAAACTAGCTCAACATGTCCAAATAAAAAAATATATATTACACATTACTAATGTAATAAAATATTGTTTACTTTTTTATAAACCTTTTAACAAAAATGGTTTTTTACAAGTCACCTAGGCTAACACAATAAAATGTACCCTTTTTCCATAAAAATGTGTTAAACCAAAATGGTTTCTAATTCTCTAACTTAAAACAAGATTTTTGCTAAGAGATCACGTCCGGTTTCTATCACACTTTTGGGAAGTTGTCGGTAGTTACCTTAATTTCTTTCCAGCTAATCAAATAAGTCGAATTGCCTTGCTCTTAACAAAAGAGGGTGTTAATGGGTATTGCTTTTTCTTTTGTTGTTACCGCTTATTGTATTACAAGAGTTTACACTACTTACTTACCGATCGGATAATTTAATAATAAAATTAAATTTATTTTTATTTTCTTTATAAGTTAATAAATATTCGGATGTTAAAATAAAGCCAGTATCAGTCCCGTACAGAGAAAATTATTTTATTTTGGAAGAGGGGAGGCGGGGCTGGGGGAAAGAAACACAAAAATAATTAATAAACCTAAAAAAATTAGAGAGCAAAAAAAAGGTCCTCACCTACAAAACCTATCAAAAACTACCAGAATAAACATACTTTCATTTGCGAAATAAAATAGCTAAGAGCCTATGAAATCGTACCATCGGCATCGTGCCAAAAAAACTGGGACATTAAAGTTTAAGTAGGGAAGTGACTCCTGGTCCATAAGAAATCGCTTTACCCGTATTTGGATTTTTTGATGTAGCTCTAACGAAATTACACTGCTACCCCATTGCCCACTCTCTACGTACGGCTCTGGTCGGTATTATACGTGCCTGGTCTTATTTCACTGTGCTATATTTCTCTAATGATAGCTGATATTGATAATAAAATAGGTCATTTATTTTCTGCATTTTATAGATATAGTAAAAAACTGCATTTTTTTATAAGTTTGATTATTTAATAAAAAAGTAATATTTAATTAGTATAATGGATGGATGGATGGAGGAGCAATTTTGTAACAATTACCTTAACTTTACATAAAATAAAACATCTTAACCCAGTAAAGCGATCTTTTCAGTCTAAGAAAAACTGACCTCACGGACGAGAATATGTTAAGGAAAAAATGGTGGTGGAGCTTATTGCTGGTATAAAACAAAGAAAATTGAAACTCTATTATGCCTTCTATATGATTTTACACAACGCAATAACAATACTAATTATTATTTTTTAAATTACCTTATAGTAGAAAAATGTTTAATTTAAATAAATATAAAAAGTGGTCATGCAAGGAACGTTCGTTGTCATATGGCAACAGCAATTAACCCAGATTTATAAAAAGAATCATAGTTTATAAATTACCGTACTGGATTTGTTTAGTAAATATTTATTTCTTAATTAAATCCTAAAAAATATAAAGTATAATAATTATAAACAAAAATTAAATCCAAATAAATATGAAAAAAATCTTGTTACACTTATCTCTGTAAAATACAAACAATAATTATTATTAAAGCTTTTTTAAATTGCCTTTATAAGGCAAGTCGTTTAAATTTTAAAAAGTTAAAACCAAGCGGCACGACTATTTCAAAATTTACACTAATATCCACTACCTGGATACACACATACATGTATTAGCGAAATGAAAATAAATCACTTAGAACAATAATAAATTGGTATAAAGCCAGATTCTCTTTGTGTATGCTATGAATATGGAGATATTAACTACCTATTGTTTAATTGCCAAACATTTAATTTGAAACCCAAAACCCTGGTAAATATACCAGGTATCCGCCTAAATTTACCCATTTTTAACTCATATATTATATAGAATAAATAAAATTATCAAGAAACGGAATTCGCAGATAAGCCTTAGATTTTTTAAAAGTTTTTTAACATACCTTTGCCATTTGATTACTACTTTGATTTACTGCAACTATTATTCAAGATTAATGTATAGCTTTGTTGCAGGGTGTTTTTTTAGTACCTTTGTATGTAGAAAATTTTTATTGTCAAATACTACCCTTAATTGTCACGCACTCAATTTTATTAAAATTAGTTAATCAACGGCGGCTGGTGATGGCCGATTCGGTGGGTACAGCCGGCCCCATAGGTAAAACTAATTTTTAAAATTTTATTTAGGCCTTTTATCATAAGTAATTAATCTTTTTAGCAATAATGTGATTAATAGTAAAACAAATAACGGGTTCAAGTAATTTTATAGACTGTAATAATTAACAATAAAAGAAAATATGTACAAAATGTTCCACTTAATATAAAAGTTGCTTTATATCGAAAAATCGGGCTTTTTATTTTTGTGTTTACGGAATGTTACAACCAAATCGCATTGATATGTTAAAAAAAAACAAAAAAAACAAAAAAAAACTCTTACCCCCTTAACTTTTTCTTTTTTATTCTACAAAATAAACAAAAATATCAGTTTATTGGGTTAATGGTGTAATTTTTATACCAATTATAAAATATTGATTAGCTCTGAAGATTCACAGGGTAGGACAAAAAGTATGATATTTTTAAATGCAACACCTTATATATTATATAACCAATATAAAGATCATCCTGATACTTTAACAAAAAATCAATTTGATATGTCTATCTTTATTAGTTTTGGATATATTAATTTTGTCCAACAGTCACATAAGCTCACTGCACTGTGGGCCCTGCCTAAAAATGATGTGCTACATGATTTTTTTTGCAAAATAGCACTCAGCAGCCATCTTAAAATTTTCATTTGTCAATTTAGTTCTTAAATATACAGGGTGTCCCAGCGGATACTGCTGCGATCGATTTCTTAAAAAGTACGCTTTGGAAAACTTCTGGTAACAATATGAAGTGAATGGGATACATACAACTAAAATATTTTGACAGCTCTACCACTTCCGGTTATACCGAAAGTTAATGTCAACTTGCCTATTTAAAATGGAACACCCTATATAATAATTATGTTTTAGATTTTGCGTAAAATTCTTAAAATAATTTATGTATAATCTTCTTTACCTAAGTTGAACCGTTTTTGACTTATTTCAAATTTTATGTCAAAAATTACGTTTGCAAGCCATTACATAACCTTCAATTTCTTCTAAACAAAAGCCTTTAATATGAGTTGGGGTTCAGTTCCTTGTAAAAAAATAACTTTTTAGTAGTCTGTATCGATATTTTTACAATAAATAAATACAGAGTGGTCAAAAATAATCGTTGAAAATCATCACGACAAAAACCTTAAAAGTCAATTTTCTTAAATGGAAAACCCTATCTTTTATTACCTTATCCTTTTAGGTAATAAAAATAAGGGTAAGTTTGTATAAGGATGTCTATTTTAAAAATTTATAGTTTTCGAAATATTACAATTTAATATTTATCTATTAAGTACGTTTAGGTACGGGGTAGTTGGCTATGACGCCGCATTTTGTTGTCAGAACCAACTAGAAGCAAAACTTAGCCGTATTTAAAAGCATTGTTGAAATAGATAAATATTAAATTATTATTATTTCGAAAACTATAAATTTTGAAATAGACATCCTTATACAAACTTATCCTTATTTTTGATGCCTAATAGGATAAGGTAAAAAGATTTTAAAAGACCATTTTAAAAAATTGACTTTCAAGGTTTTTGTCGTAATAATTATTAACGAATATTTTTGACCACTGTGTATTTATTAATTGTGAAAATATCAATACATTCAAATCTAACCCCAACTCATATTAAATGCTTTTGTTTAGAAGAAATTAATGGTTATGAATGGGTGGCAAACGTCATTTTTGACATAAAATTTAAAATAAATCAAAACCGGTTGCACTTAGAACATTATACATTAATTATGTTTAGAATTATAAGCATAATCTAAAAAATAAATAATATATAGGGTGTTACCAAATTTCTGAAATGTTCCAAAACTTGCTTTTCGAGAAATCGCAGTTCCAGGTGGAACACCCTTTATATTAATTACGTATCCATTTGATTTTTTAGTTTTTAATTAATTTGTTAATATAAAACTAAGAAGAGACTTTTAAACATTTTATGTAAAACTTTTTAATAAACCCTTACCTAATTCTTCTAGACTTCGAATAAAATCGCTGCAGAATAGCTGTGTCGTAATTAAATCATTCTCTACGACCATCGACCCAATCAAATCAGGTAATTATTTTTTCGATTTTTCCGGTATTAAAATTTTACTCAGCTATACATCAAGAGACATTATATAAATCCAAAATCCATAAAATGTAAATCTCCATAATTCCAAATTTAACACATTTTCCTGAATTAACCATTTTCACAACCGAGCAATGCAAATTAGTCATTTTACTTCCATTTTGATGGCCATTTCGGTTCGTAGATTTCTATTTTACTCGCCGCAAGAATGCAATTGAAAACGTTTTGAAATGGCTGTAAAACGATTTCAAGAGTTCTGTCTGAAATAAATGCAGCTTAGAATGTAAGTTGGCGTTCGCAAATAGGTGGAAAATGTAAGATTAATATTTGATTGAATAACGTCACCCTTATCTTAAAGCTGCTTATTTTAATTTACATAAGAAGTGGTTGTAGCTCGTGACCTATACAGGATGTGCCTTAAAAATGATGGCCAGTAGTATAGTTATTTTTAAATAATAGGTACCCCGTATATTATTAATTTTTATTTTTTAACATTTAAAACAAAACTAGTACATTTCCTTTTTTTCACCAGTATTTTAAATAAAGCCGTAATTTTTTTAGATTTTAAGAAAGTATCACATTTTTTAGTATACAGGGTGTCGCAACTCTAATTATACACATAAAAAATGTTTATTTGGGTGTACTTTTTTATTGACAGCACTAGTAAATATACAGGGTGTCTTAAAAACATATTTTTTATTGTCAAGTAGGTTTTTATAAATGGAACTCCTTGCATATTTGAACAAGTTTTAACTCTGTATTTAATTCTACTTTAAAAATGTAAAGCACACTGTACATTAATTATTGCTGGTTTTTGAGATATCAGCAGTTTGCTGATGATATCTCATTAACAAGTGAAAAAAATATATTTTGGTTCCAATTATTTTTAAATAATTCTGTCACTGTCAGAGTGACCAACAATATAATAATGTGTAACTAATTACCTTCTATTGTAAAAACTACTGTTAGGTAATTAGGTAAGTAATCTGTTTATTTAATTTTTAACACATATTTACTTACTTAACCTAAAAGCCAGTCATAACTGAAGTATTGCTGTTTTTTTAGTGCAATTATTTATATATGTGTCAAAACAAAAACTATATTGCTGACATACCAATTAGATGATTATTTGATATCTCAAAAACCAGCAATAATTTACATATAGTGTATTATAAATATTTGGTAAAGTGTTTAATACGTTTAATACAGAGTCTAAATTTATTAAAATAAACAGGGTGTTCCATTTAAGAAAACCTACTTGACACTGAAAATTATGTTTTTGAAACACCTTGTATATAAACTAGTACTGTCAGTAAGAAAAGTGTATCCGAAAAAACATTTTTTATTTTAAGTTTATTTTGGTATCTTGTACAGGCGCGAAGTTATTTTGTGTATAAATGGGGTGGGACACCCTGTATTTCGTATTATTAAAAAACAAAGACAATTTTAAAATTAAAAAATACATTATTTGGTAGTTTTTCTTATTTCATTTTTAATCTTTTTTAAACACCCTGTATCATTGGTTTTAAAATTTTATAAAATATTGGTTTAAGTAGATTTAGAAATGTATCCTAAATTAAAATGTATTATATAATTGGGTATTTCTTACAAAAAAAAGATAATGGATCCTGCACGACGCTTTTTTACAAACAAATTCAAATATAATAAAAACTCATTCCCTAACTTATTAAAAATAAAACACAAAATACTCTAATATTCTTAAGCATATTCCAAAAATATAATAATATATAGAGTGTTCCATGTAAAACCGGCAAGTTAATACGTACTTTAAATACATATTTACGTCTACACTAACCAAACGCATAGGTTTTTTGTTTATTTGGCCGTATACGTTTGCTAAGTAAAAACACAACCTTATAATTTTTTATTCCGGGGTCATGGTAACACGCGACCTGGAATAAAAAATTATGTCAAATTAATGGCAGAGCTTGTTCTCGGAGTTAAGATCAGTTATCACTATTTCTGTATTCCTTTTATGTTCCAGAACCGCCCGGAACGAGACCATAAGTGTTCCTTTTACAATTTTTTTAACATTTTTTCATGTTGTAGAACCGTTCTTAACACTATTGACAGTTCAGAGAACGGTTCTACAAGGTAAAAGGAATACACTATATACTATCACTATTTGTCTCCTCTTCGAAGCCAGAAGTCGCCGGTTTGATTTCCAGCAGGGGAGACATATTTAGGTAGTAGTTATTTAAAAATAACGACCGTGGTGGCACTACCGCGTTGTCTAAAAGGTGCTATAAAATGGTTAACTGCATGTTTCAGTGTTTGGACAACGTTGACGGAACAGGGGGAACGATGGGTTAAACATCTAATAACCCGACACCCACGGTACTTTGGTATTTAGGCATATGCCTTCGTGGGATGTCAAAAAGATAAAAAATACGTAACGTTTACCTTACATATTAGTCAGGTTTTCTTTGCATTAAATATTATTACACTCGAATCATACACACACCTTCAAAATTCTTGGCCCCCCACTGATATTTAAAAATGTTATGCAATTAAAGTGTAAAAGTGTAGTACATTTAATAAATTGTATTATTGCTAACATTTTGTAGCTTCAAATATTCTTTTTTGCTGCTTATTTAAAAAAAATAATAATAAAATTTAAAAATATGTTAAAAAATTAAAACATTATTTAATTTTTTTAATAAAAAAATGTAAGCATACAACATAACAAAACATTAATAATCAGTATGGCCACTCCTTTGCTCAATGAGTTGACAACACGTCTTGGCATACTGGGAATAAGGTTGTCAATATAACCTTGATCCATGTTGTCCCATTCCTCTTGGACGGCTATAACCAGTTCCTGAAGGGTAACAGAAGTATTTTTTCTTTCTTTTATTGCTCTAGCAATATGGTCCCTCACATGTTCAATCGGATTCATGTCTGGCGAGTTCACAGGCCAGTCCAATCGTTCGATATTTCCTTCTCGAAGCATGTTTTGTACCCTTTGATTCCGATGTGGCGTGGCATTGTCATCTTGAAAATTTAAATTTTCACCAAATTCGTTGCGCAAGGGTTAAATGATAGGTTCAATAATGTTTTCGGCGTATATAGCACCTGTCATGGTCCGCTCGATAAGAATAAGTGGAGTTCGCCGCCCGTACATTATTCCGCCCCAAAACATGTCTGCCTTCCCTTGGTACGGAGCAAAAATTAATCGTTCCAGTCTGCCTAGACCCCTCCATACCCTTTCTCTGCGGCTGTCACTTCCCAGGCCAAATCTTGTCTCATCGGAGAAAAGGACATTTCGCCATTGTTGTAAAAGCCAATTTTTACGTTCCTGACCCCATTGCAATCGTGCAGCAATATGTTGAGGTAAAAGCGTAGGCACTCTTAAGGGTCTTCTGGCTCTTAAATTGTTAGAATGTAATCGCCTTCAAATTGTATTTATTGAAATTCTTCTCCGGTACGTACGTAAAAAATGACTTCGAAGGGCTGGTACTGTGATTCTCCTATTCCTACGAACATAACCAGTCACATAACGGTCTTCTCTATGTGTGGATACTCTAGGACGACCAGTTCCTCGCCTTCGGTCAACGCCACCAATTTCTTCAAATTAGGTTATTATGCCTCTGTCTGAGATCGTGGGGATGTTAAGACGGTCCGAAGTTAAGTGCTTTGAGACACCTTCTTGATGTAAAGCCACTATTCTTCCTCTGTTAAATGAAGAAATCGGATTTCCCGGGATTCTGTACAAAAATTGTTTGTGTGTATTCTTTCGATTAAAATTAATTACTGCTATCTTTTAAAGATATTCTTTTATTTTTGGACTTTTGCTATCAATTTTTGTTTATTTCTCCATAAGAATATTTGAAATTTAATTGACAACTTATGTAAAAATTTTTGTCGTTCTATAGTTACGGGTTTAAGAATTTACCAGGAGGGCCAAGAACTTTGGAGGTGTGTGTATTTATAATATAGCCTAAGGCAAAACAAAAATCATATTCTATTGCCTACTATCCGTTCCGTAAGCTTACGATATATTGAGAGGGAAGCTTACGGTAACGCAAGGTGTATGTGACGAATATGGAAGGTAAATGGGACGTAAAGTAGGAATTAACGATTAGCAAGCGTAACATTTGTTCATTTTAATGGGAAAACAAGATTCAAAAGTTTAAACTTAACTTACTTATACTACGATAGAAACAGTTTAAGCAACTACAAAGAAGTATGAAACCAATTATATAGTACTATAAAAAATAATTTTAAACAAAGTTTAACGTATCTAAGTTATTACTATGCATTTTGTAAAACAATTTATTGCGCCTATTTATACAAGATACAACTTTAATGTCAAAAAAGTAAATTCCGTTGCCTAGAGTTTTTATCTCTTAAATCCAGAAAGGCACTTTCCAGAGCAGTGATTAAACTGGAAGGCGATCCAGTCTCTCAGAGACGTGACTTCTCCAGACAAGATTAAAGAACGAGCCACAATTAGTGGAAGGCTTGTCGTTGTAATTGCACGACAAGAGAAATCTATAATTTTATGCTGTTTAAAAGCGTTTGAGAAAATACCAGCTTTAAAGTAAAATTCTTTTGTAAAACCGAAACTATTGTTTATTTTTATACAGCGGAAATATTTTATTTCATAATAAAATATTTTTTACAAAGAAGAGGGGTTATATGAGGTTAAAAATTAAATCTGATCTCAATTTTACTGTAAATTCTAAAGCGCGCCCCCTGCCGTTTCTCCCGCACATAACTTTATTTTTTATACACGAGGTAAAGTTGGTTTCTCCAGGCGTTTCTGAAATATCTAGATTAAAAAAACTTTCTTACGGCCAAGTATAAACTGCATGTTTCAGAATGAGATGCTATTCTTTGGAAGTATATTTTTAGAAAATTCTAAAATAAATATAATAAAAATTTCGTTCAATTATTTTAGTTAGTAAGATACGGGGTTAAAGAAAAGCTTTTGGGAACATTTAATTTTTCTTCTTATTTTAAATCATTCTGTAAAGTGTAGATCTGGCCAATACAAAAAGTAGTAGATACTGAGTAGTTTTTAAATGCAAAATTATCTACCTTTTTAAGATAACTTCTCAGTCACTCTACAATTTTCTTTGCAAGATTTTTAGATGCCTCTAAATAAAAGAAAAGGGCAGATATTTTTACAAAATTTGTGATTCGACAATAAAATTATATTAAATACACGAAAAAATACAAAGAGGATATTTTAGTTTAAAACTTAGATTATTTTCTCGGAGGAGGTGGGTAAACCAAAACTTCTTTTTGCGAATCACAAATTTAAAATTTTCTTTACCAAAGTTGTCCCCTTGAGGCAACTAGCATCTTGTACTACAAAAAAATCTTTCCAAGTGTGAGCCGTAAATTTTATTAGGAAGGTCCTTCGCCTTTCGGTTTAATATTGTTTTATTATTAAAAGTAAAAAAAAATGTGGTATCATTTTTTGGCACCTTGTATAAACATCGTTTCTATTGCTTCTATTTATATCTACTAAATTTAAAAAACGTATGATAATCAACCTGATTTTTTTTTATTTTAGGCTACCGCAAAACTCTTTTAATTTTTATAAATTACACCAGTCAACAAAAAAATATTAGTTTACGACAAAATCCCACAAAAATATTATATTAGTTTTACTTTATTAACAAAAGCCTAAAAGAATCTTGCAAAAAGTGGACTCAAACTTATATTTTATGTAAGAAAACCTTATTTCTGCAAATCTTAAAAAACCATGTACTGATATTTCCAAGCCATTTAATCTGAACTTGGATTTGCTAATGCTAAAATATTTAAGCAGTCCCACTTTACTAGATTGCACTACACAGCCGTAAAGTCCTTCGTTGACCTCTTACAATGTAATCTTTGAAATGAAGTATTTAGATACCAGTGGCGTTTATCTTGTATTAAAAAGCACTATAAATAGCTTAATTATACAGTACATTTTAATTAAAACAAGCTATCCCCTACAATTCAGTTATTTATGCACTTATAAAGTCCTTTTTATTTTTAGGGGACACAGTTTTCTGTCAAAATTTCCTTGTTCAGGGTTATCCCCTTCCTTACAAATACAAACGTCAAAAACTTCAAATGGGAAAGGGGGTCAAGTGTTACCTAATTCTTAAAGGGTTTTGACTTTCCCTTTTAACAGACTTAAATTTTTTCCATTCGGTTAGGTACTTATCGAAAAAATGTATCATCAATACCTGGTCTCCCTAGCCCCTATATGTTTTTATTTTTATGTGTAATTATGTAGTAAAATTCTTCTACTTCTCTAATTTAACCGACTTCGTATCTCTAATAATGTATATAATAACATAACTATAGAAAATTGCGTTACTTATGCAAAACACTTTCCAAATGCGCCCCGTATAATTTGGAGCACAAACTAGCATCACGGGGCGCGCGCGGTACGGGGAGAGTGTTACGATCGACATGGGACTTTGCAGAGACTTATTCTTACCTAGGTTTTGATATTGGTTCCACTATTAATATTACAACAAAATTGTATTGTAATATTTACAAAATAATAATAAGATAAGTTTACATATAATAATTTGTTATTTTCATCCTAAAAACAAAAAGCGCTAGAATAATAAAATTCTTCTGAAAATATTGCTATTATAAAAATACTTTTTCTGGATATTTTTTACTTTCTTAGAATTAATTGAAGTGGTAGAAAAAACTACCCCTATTGCGAACCAAATTTAAAGAGACACGTACGCAATAACCTTAAAAATATAAATTTTACTTTGTTTATTCAGAATTTTTTTACTCCTTTATTTTTTTTGTTAAACATACCAATCTATAATAATTTATAAAGAGATTAAGTTTGTAACTTTGTTTGTGGGTTTGTTTGTTTGTAGCCGCTAATCTTTGGAAGTGCTGAATCTATCATAAAAATTCTTTCACAATCAGAAACCTACACTACTAAGGAGTGTTATAGGCTATATTTTACTATGATTAAACAAAAATTTCAGAGAAAAATATAATTAACGTCTAACGAAGTGGGCCGTCACTAGTTTTAAATAAAAAAATAATATGTAAATTATAACGTCCTTGGTGGCACTACCGCGTTGTCTAAAAGGTGCTGTGAAATGCAAAACTGCATGTTTCAGTGCTTGGATAACGTTCATCGATCAATCAGCCTTAGTGAGATATTAGCTAAAGATTTAAAAACGGCACTCAGCGTGCCAAACGGATGAAGATTTAGTTTTAAAAAATACATATTTATTTGCTTTCACCTAATAAGGCATTTGTAATATGTCTTAATTTGACATTACTTGGTAGTTTAAATACAATACTCACTTTTCTTTAAACAAAAAATTGAAACATTTTTTTGGCCGTATGTTTATAAGGCAAACTAAACTTTATTTTGAACAAGGTACTACCCTCCAAGATGTTTTGCATTTGTTTAGAAACACCCTGAATATGTTTTTACTTTGACACTCTGTATCTTCCTTTTTATAAACAGAGGAATTTTGGTTAAATCCTAATATTTAGGCTAAAGGTAGATGTGGTTTCCCTGTGTAGTAATAATTAGTGGACATCCGGTATAAAACAACATGTGTAAAAAGAGCCAGCAAATAACTATTTAATCAATCTAAAAATTAAAACCGAATTAGTAACTACCATTTCATTTATTCATAACTATATTTACATAATTCAGCAATAAATAAATTTACAAATAATAAATATAGACTCTAGTCATTCGCCTTTGTCCCCCACTACCTGTCCCCATAACCCCACAAAGGGTCACTTTAATTCCCAAGCCAACTCGATTAAATATTTACATGGGAGGAATACAAATCAAAGTGTAATTTATTCGAATAATGGGCAGGGTAGAGGCTGTATGTGTCAAGACAAGGCCTTACTGATTCTGCACACATTAAACACTCAGGAGCGTAGATACTAAAATGAAAAAAAATTAATTAAATTTGTGATTTGTAATCAATATTTTTTTTGTGTATCTTAATAAATTTCTATATACAGTGTCTTACAAAATAATATTAAAAAAATTTAAGGACAGATTCTACATGAGACAATATAAGGAAAAGTTCATGTAAACATGGGTCCGCATGTTTACCGGGTGTTAAATTTTTCAAAAACTAAAAACTATCGAAAGCACTTATTTTAGTAAAAATTGTTAAACTGAATATAAACCTTATTAAAATAAGAAAAACCTAATTAAAAAAAACGTTCTTACAATGCTTTTTTATACTATGAAAATATGCAATTAAGTGCATTTTTTTCAAACCAAACAAGATACGAAAAAATTAAGCAGACGTAAAAGTTGTTTTTTTTAAACGCTTTTACTTAACTTGTATTGATATTTACATATGTGTTATTTATTTGGGTCAAATCTAGTAATTAAAATTTGACCCTGTTCCTGATGAATTTGGTACACTTCCTTGTCTTGATGACAATACAATAAAACATATTTTTTGTGATTGTAAATCCAACATGGCCGCCAATACAAATTGGCGAATTACATATTACTTCACTACAACCTTATTTTGGGCATCAAGTTAAAGGGCTTGTTTGGTAGAATAGAACCCACTATGAAAAAATCAAAATCCAAGATGGCCGCCGCCACAAAATGGCCAACTACATGTTTTTTTTCAAAACTACCCCAATATGGGTATCAAATGAAAGGGCTTGATTGGTAGAATAGAACCCACTTAAAAAAATAAAATTCAAGATAGCCGCCGCCACAAAATAGCGAACTACATTTTTTTTTAACAAGTATCCTAATTTGGGTATCAAATAAAAGGGCTTAATTGGTAGAATAAAACGAACTATGAAAAAATTAAAATTCAACATGGCCGCCGACACAAAAATGGCGCATCACATATTTTTTCACAATTACCCTAATATAAGTATCAAACCAAAGGGCTTGATTAATAGAAAAGAACTAACTATGAAAGAATTTAAATTCAGGATAGCCGTCGACACAAAATGGCGGATTAAATTTTTTTCTCACAACTACCCCATTGGTAGAATAAAGCTCACTATAAAAACAAAATAAATTCCCAGATGGCCGCTGGTATAAAATGGATAATTGCATATTTTCCACAACTACTTCAATATAAAATCGTGAGTTAGTTTTGGTTAGTTATAGTAAGACATTAAATGAACTCAATAGAATGAGAAGTATCAACTAAAAACTTGAAATTAAATTATTTAAAAAACTTTTTATGTTAAGCGGTTTTATTGTATTAAAAGCTAAAAGTAATCCAGTAAGTCCTAGCTACCGGATCGCACCATTCTTTTCATCAATCTGGAATATTGATCAGACAAATAATAAAATCGTTGGGCAAGTGACATTTCTATTATAATATTTATTGTGGATACGCTACGCCTAAAGTTTTATTATTTGTCAGATCAATACCCCAGATTGATGGGAAGATTGGTGAGATCTGGTAGCTAAGACTTACCAAATTACTTTTTAGCTCTTAGTACAATTAAACCGCTTAACATAAAAAAACATAATTTCTTTATTTGCTTAATTTAAAGAGAGCACAAAAATGTTACACACATTTACAAAGTCAGTGGCGTACCGTTTTTTTTTTTTTTGGTTAGAAATATTCTTTGAGTTGCCGCTCGAGATGCCAGAGTGTACTTATTAAATGTAACTAAGTTAGTTTTAAATTACAGTGGCGGCCGGTACTAAACGGCACAGGAGAAGCTTCCCACCCTTAATAATAATAATTTAATTTCAGATATGTATCTATTATTTACATAATTAGAACACTTTTAAACACTCTTCTCAAAACTTACTTCTAAATTACATACGCGTCATCGCCTAAATATAAAAAGCCTATTGTTTATAAAAGAAATAACAGCGTGGACTAAACATGGGGTAAACGATCTAAAACATTTAGTAGAATCTATCAAAAAACATTATACAGTGCATCCCTGATTTCGATAACAAAGTGATGAAAGTATCGATAAGAAGGATAAGTAATTGTTTACTTATCAGACACTACGCGCCGCGCCGATTGTGATGATTTTTGACATACGGCATTTTTTTGGGGCGATGATTACGAATCTGAAAGAATTTTTTGTTGGCAACGCTTTTAAGATATCCATCTTCAGACGTGAAAAGGGGCGCCATGGGTACATCCCATATTTAGCTACCATCATCAGTTTTATTATTTTTTTAATCTTAATTAAAATTAATCAATGTAAGTAAACATTTTTACCAAATGAAGGAGAAGTACATATATGATTTTTATGCAAATTATGTGTAAAAACATGCTGTAGGTCCCGTCTGGCTGATATCACCCAGACGTAAAAAATCAGTGCACACAATAAACGAAGCGGCTTCAGTGCATTGGTTATCCAGGCCCTATTTTAAGGTCTACCCTCTAATTTACTAAATAATATTACCAAATTAAAACAAGATTGGGTAAAAATATGTAAGATACCTTTAAATAAAAAAAACTTCTTTTCACAAGTTTACCACCCTGTATTTTAAGAACAAGGAACTTACGAACCCATGTTTAAATTTATTCATTTATTTTAATAATTGTAGATTTTGCCCTTAAATTGTTCTAAAAACATTTACACCCAGTAATCTCGTATTACGATGTATGTTCGGGCTTAACTCTGAAACTACCCAACCAATTTTGATCAAATTTCATAACCATTTGTAATTTGGTCCATCCCAAAGGGCAATTTATATCTCCTATACCATCCTTTCCATCGTTCTATTAACCTTAGACCGGTTGCTAGGCAGATAGAAAAAATAGTCACTCATGGATTTAATCATTATTCCTTTATATTATAAAGACAAGTTATTTTATAACCCCACTAAGCACGATTACTACATTATTTATTAACCACAACAATAACAACCACAGAAAATATAGACATATTTATATTAGCAACAGAAACAATTATTTTCATTTACTTATTAAACAATTACAACAGAAGCTTAATTAATTAAAAAATGTATTTAAATTTCCTTTCCTTTTGTTCGACACAATTTTGGACTAGGCTTGTATCTAAGCTAGTGGCGCTATTGATTAAATAATTAAATATTTAGTACTTTTTAAATCTAATTTTAAAACCTAAAGCAAGTGTAATTATGTTTTTTACTTCTTTTACATTTTATAAAAAAGATATGCATGGGTTAAAACAAATTCATTTAACATTTTATGATTTGCTTTTTAAAAAACGGGTTTATTTTTGATGCCAGTTTTTTAGGGTAAATTCATTCACATTTTTTTTACTAAAAGAATATATTTTATATTGTACTTTTAAATTCTGCAATAATTTCACACCGTGCATCATATTTCATGTCCTTTAACTAAAAGTTGTTGAAAAATTTGCCAATAATTTTCTACAATTTCTAACTATTTTTTTAATATAAATACATTTATTTAAAGTACAGGAGTTTATTTAAAAAGAAATAAAACGATCGGAGACGTTGATCTTTATTTTTAACTGTGTTTTTTTATAATAAATTTAAGTATACAATGTGGCCCAAAAATAGGCCATAAATACTAACTCTGTTTTTTAACTGAAGCATCTATTTTATAATACATTTTTTAAATTCAGCATCGAATTCTCTCTGTATTTTATGTATTATGTCCTGTAACTTGACTCAAAGTCCACAGGTATTAAGAACTTAATGATCAATTTCTTTTAAAATTTGTAAAGATAGGTACGCTAAAGCATATTTACTTAAAATGCAGGGGTGTTTAAAAAAAGTTAACGTCTATCGCTTACTCTTTGGCTTCTCTGTATAACCATGAAAAAACTAGCTAAAAATAAAGACTAACGTATTTAATCGTATTTTTAAAAACCAAACCACTGCATTTGAAATAAATTTGTTTTAACCCACGCATTTTTACTACACCGCCGGGCGGGACATAGGAAATCCCATGTAATTTTTACTGGGGTCAATTATTGGCTCCCTAATTATTTTAGAGAAAAATTCTATTGAAATTTATTGAAGAGCATGAAAATCTACGTACATGGTAAAAACTTTAGATTTTTCGGTTAACGTGTTTGCTAGTTAGACGCTAATAGGTATATTTTTAAAAATTGTTACATTATTATCGCCTCATATTTATAAACAACAATAAAAATACCAGTTAGCGTTCCAGTCCATTTTGTATTAAAAATATTTTAAGTATTATTTCTCAAAAATAATTAGGCCTTTTAGTTTTATTTTATATTTTCCAGGCCAAATGTGAAAATTCCGTTTAAAATAAATGTAATGAAAAAGGTTATAGTTTTTTTACTTTAATAATAACGGTCTAACTACAATACCCATTTTTGGCACATATAATTTATTTAAATGAATTAATGGTAACTTAGGCCAAGTATGAAGTGTACTTTTTAAAAATAAAATTCGTTTTTTTGCCTTTTTGCATTGCCGTTCCAAAATCAGCTTTAAAAAAATATTGACAGTGACTTCGATTAAAATTAGACCTAAATATTTTAATACGAGTAATTTTTTTCTTGGGGAGCTTTTTTATTTAATTATTTATACATTAAAGGGAAATGCTCCCAACTAAACAATATAATTTAGCACTTTAAAAAAATTAAAGAAAAAGTGATTATTAGATGTTTACGGTTAGGGATCTATTTGACCCCCACACGACTACTAACGTTATAAAAAGCACGCGCTTACTTAAGGGTTAATAATTTTTGGCATTAACCACTCTAATTAAATAAACTAATTTTGAAACAAGCAGAAAATTTTATAAAAAAAGAAACCTATGTAATTCTTTCAACAGACAGACAGATATTTAATTTTTAATTTTGCAAAAAAGTTTGTTTTAATACCAGTAAATTTAAAAAGTTTATATAGAATTGTCTTGCAAAAGTTTTAATAATAAAATTTATTACATTTATGTACAAATAAATTTTACCATTATCGCAAAAAAAAAAATATATATGTTTTTAATTAAGAAAATTACATGTTTAAAAATTATTTTTAATTTAAATATATTTTCTTTATAACAATTTTTTATTATCAACAAAAATACAGGAACCTTATTCTTAAGCAACTATATTATTTTGGCCAAAACTAGTAGAGGCCATATAATTTAATATCTAATGGTTACATTTTAGATTTTGGACCATGAAGAACTTTTTATAATAAATTACTTTTTTCGTAAAATTGTTAATAAAAAGTTTTTATATGAAGCCAACTTACATAGACACACGGTATATTCCTAAGTGGGAATTTAATTTTGGACAATATTTTTTATTATTATTTTATTTATTTTTTATTTTTAATTTTAACTTCACTTTCACTTTGAGGTACCATAAATAATTAATTTTTGTAATTAAATTACGGCACTTGATAAACGATCACCGGCCGCTTTGATCAATTATAAGAATAAAACCGCTGTCCGGTGGTTTTTATATCTCCGTATATGAAAACCGCGGAAACCTATAATAAGTTTGTTATTTCCAACGGTTTTTACCTATTTTATCGATAAAGAGTTAAAGTTATTTTAACCTTAATAAATATTTATTTTGCGTGCCATAAGCATTTATTTTGTTGTTGTTTTATTGTTTAATATTGTAGTTTAGTTAATAGCACCCTTTGGAAAAACAAATTGGAGTAGTATGGCGGGATTGGGACAGGCAAATAAAACGACTATTGTAATAATTATCCTAACGTTTCGTGGCTGGATTGCCGCTTTATCAAGGGCGTTTAATTAAAAAAACACATAACAAAACTATTTCGTCACATGGACCCAATAATTACCAACACTTAAAAACACTTTTAAAAAATATTGTCAGGCAGGAAAGGCGATAAAATAACTTATGAGGACGTCATCGTCCGCATTGAAGTCATCAGTTAGACATATATAACTTAAAATTCCTAAAAAGTGTAAAATTATTTGTCAAAAAATTAAATTATCAAAAATAAAAAATAAAAATTGAAAGAAATCTATAAAAAGTTATCAATAAAAAAAAATAAAAAACGGATTTATATCTAGCCGAAATGGAACTTAGGACCTGTCACTTACGGGTTAACTGTGGTTACACTTGAGCCATGGGGTAGAACTTTAATTCATTTTTTAAACCATAATGCTATGCTTAAAGAAATAAGCCGTGTTTATAAATCCTTTATCTTGTAACTTTTATTCTTTTCCTGAGAATTTTAAAGTTTGTTTCAGCATCAATACCTGCATACTTTAAGTGGTAATACTTTAGTTTTAGTTCTATTAAACAATCAGTTTTTTGCCGCTAAAAACCTCTAAAACTTCTTTTCCTAAAAGATGTACATCATACATATTTTTTAACCTTATGAAAAATCTTCGTAGGTGTCAAACGTGTCTCCCAGTTAATTTTGTTTGTTAATCAATAATCAAATAATATTAAACAGTAAATAAATGGTATTAAAGCTTGGTACACTTATATTATTTGGCGGTTTTTAATAGTTTTATCGATAAAATAAGTAAAAGCCGCCGGTAATAATTAAATAAATAGATTTCATATACGTTGATATAAAAGACGGCCGGACGGTGTTTTTTTCTTTAAATTGTGCAAAACCGCCAGCGGTCGTTTAGCCAGTGCCTTAAATTAAATATAATTTTACTTTTTTAAATAAAGGTTTTAAAACATTATAGACAAACAATTTTGTTTTTGTGGATTTACCTTTGTATGAAGTTAAAAAGTGGAGTATTGCGTTTCCAATCTAGACGTCCTATCACGATGGTCATTTATTATAGTGAGACCTCAAAAAGCGTTGCAAATCCTACCTAGACGCGATGTCATAAATTTGCTGTCCTTCATGAAACGCCCTTTATCGCTTGTATTGTTGGACGGTTCTCGAAAATAGCCGACCAAAGTAAATAGCAGCATTTTTTATCCTAATCTGACCACTTTTAGGTGACTTTAGGTCTTTTGATTTGGTTTGTGTGGCAAAACTGAGAAGAATAAAAATAGAACCTAAAAATTAAAGTAACAAATGACACGACTAAAGAAGTGTAAAATTTTATAAAGATGTAGAAAAAATGTCCTATTACACTGAAAAAAAAACGATATTTTTTAAAACAAAAGCCTTAGATTTAATTTGAGAGAATTGTGACTTTCATATGTGTTAAAGAAATAGGATCTTAAACAGAAAAAAATATGTTTTCAGCTTTGCGTACCAAATTCAAAAGAAAGCGCTTTTGTAATAAAAATATCCTTATTTCATTTAGTGATCCCAATGGGTCTACAATAAAGAACTATGTATTAAGTTAAAAACTATTAACTCTTAAATCGAGGTATTTATTACTTCTCTTGATATATGTGTTATTAACGGTATTCGATTTTTTAACTGTTTTTTTTATATAAGTGTGCCACAATTTTATCTTTGTGGACTATATATAAGAGAAGAAATCCCGCTTATTATGTCATTCACCGAGACCTCTCCTCCAATGATGCGTTTGGTCAAACCTCATAGGACTTATAACACGAATAACAAGAGTATCTTATAAGAAAAACTTTCGTTGTTCGACGGTGGGATATAATCGTACCGTTGATACCGTACTAAAAGCATCAGTCAGTGAATACTTATATTAAAGAAATGGTTTCTTTGACATAAAGGTAAAAGATTTTGGTATAGGTTCTCAAAATAATAACTTATTATTTTAAAGGAAATGCATGAATATTTTAATATAAACATTTAACTTCTTTTGTTTAAAATCTTAAAACTCATATCTAAGATATTTAAAAGCTTAAATCATATATCTTTATGTTTTCATTTTTTGATCCTGATATTCTTAAAATTATACTAAGGATATTTTATTTTAAAGATTTTTTGTTAATTAAAGACATGAATTAAAGTTTTTTTTCCAGTTTAAGAGCCACTATTATTTTAAAGTAAAAATAAATCTTAGTTTAAAAGCACACGTATTAAAAAGAAAGCATATTTTTAAAACCATGTATTTTCTTAAAACAATAATTTTTTTCTGTGTGTATGACATACTTTATAACTTTTTAACTATATTTTAAATAATTATAATGATATTTAATATAAGAAATTGTTAAGTGCCTTTCTAATTATATTTTTACTCATGACTTAAGCCAAGGTTTGCCCAATCAGAGGCGTATCCAGGAAAAATTTCTGGGGGGCACAAGTAGCCAAAAACTGAAGAGTAACGTTGGCTTATTTTTTAATAAGTAGTAGTTTTGCAAAAAAATAACGAAGGATGTAGAACACGAAAAAAATATTTGTTAAAATTATTTACAAAAATCTGTAGAAATTAGTAGAATACTCAATAAAAAAATTATTTTAAATAACTATATACATATAGGTTAATCCTAGGCCTAGGGCTCTGGGGGGCACGTGCCCGAGTGCCCCCCTGGATACGCCCCTGTGCCCAATTCAGCATAGAAAAATTGTAACTACTATTTTTCACAATGTTTCAAAGTATTTCATTTTAGGCATGGTGTTGGATAAAATCACCAATAGCTTAGAATAAAATAGCATGTACTATCCACAGACAATTTTATTGACTTTATAAAGTAAAAACATATACTTAGGTACATTCAATTACTTTTAAACTTATTTGTATTAAAAAAATCATTTATAATAAGATAAGGTATGTAAATAATCTTGACTGTTTTTTAATATAACAACAAAGCTAACGGTGTAATATTCTTATTTTTGGGGCGAGAGACTAAGCGCATTCAGCATGGTCGCCCTTTAAACAACCTTGGGGTGCAGTAGATTTTGTTTTAAACATGTTAAAATAGTATATAAGTTTACCCAAAAACGACAATTTAGCAAACATGCCTTAATTTTGAGAGTAGAAATATACTAACCTATAGTTATCATATTTATAAATAAACATACCATACATTATTCTGTTTTTAAAAAATAACAAAATTTGTAACAAAACTATGTAACTTAGCAAAAATACACCGATTCTAAATTGATTGAAATAATTTTGTGTTTTGTGAATCAAAAATTAAACTTGAAATGTCGTGCAAAAAAGATCAGGAACATGCACCTCTACGTGCCACAACACGTTTTAAAGGCCGGTGCTAAGGCGAAAAATTTAAAAAAATATGAATTGTGTAATTTTACCCGATTATGCCATTAAATGCCAGTTTTCTCTACTATTTTTTTAACTTACTATTTTAATGTAATTTTAGTTTTAGTTAGCTTGGTTATCGTAACTGTATTCCCTAATTTTAGAAGCCAATGATCCAATCAGTTATTATTTTTTTGTGATTTAATTAAAAGTTAAGTTTCTGGGAATTAAGAACACGATTACGATTACAAATTGGATAAGCCAGATGCCTTTACTTCTAGTTAGCTATAAAACAAATCTGTAATAAAATAGTATTTATTTTAAAATGGTGATACTAAATCTGTAAATAAGAGTATGGGAAATTGCAGTTATGGTATCGATTGTATGTGTAAGAGAAACATACACGGAAAAAAAATTAAAAGGCGTTGTGTGCTATAAGAGTGTAGCGCAAAAATTGTTTTAAATATATTTATTATTGACATTTTAAGTATAAATATTATCAATAATTTTTTATTATAAAAATTAACGAGTCCTAAAGTTTTATAAGTAAATGATACTGGCTAACAACAGTAACCAAATAGAAATCTTGACTACATTATAGTAGTATTGAAAATGTAGTAAATTTCAATAACCTTTTACTAAGTAAATAATTTTGTTTCTATCATAAACCAATATGATTCTATCAATAATTAACAAAGCTTATTGATAATACTTTGTTGCACAACACTAACTACCGATTTAGCGGACGTTCACATTATTGCAGATATCCTATCAGTTCTTTTATAAATTTAAAGAAAACTGGTACCGTGCCTTTTTTAAAATGCCAAGTATTGCGGAATTGTGAAACGTAAAATTTAGCGATATTTCGATTGCCTGATAGTCATTCAGCTGAAATTTGGAATTAATATTATACTGCAAACTTGTAGCATTGTAGCACATTTTGCCACATTTGGAAAGAATTACGTCTTATAATTATGGTTTATCACTCTGTACGGTAACATGAAGTTTTGCTACAATAGTATATAGAAAAATCCAAAAATTAGGTCCATCCATTTTCTTCTGGTAAAGGGGTATGAAAAAATGAAAAAATTATACACACACAACAATTAAGTTATTTTTATATTTAATGAATTTAAAAAAGTTGCACTAAATTCAGTGATGTACAGTTCTTCTCTTTATCATAGCACCATGTGCTGTTCGAGACACCCGGATTTAATAAATTGAATTAAGTTAAGACAATACAGGGTATCCCACCGGGAACTACTGTGATCAATTTCTCGAAAAGTAGGCCTTTAAAAACGTTAAAAATTTGGAAACAACATAAAGTCAGTGGGGGACATACGACTTAAATATTTTGACAGTTCTACCACTTTCGGTTTTACCTCAAGTTAATGTTAACTTCCTTATTTTAAATTTAATATCCTATGTATTATTTGTTTTTTTAATTATGCGTAAAATTCTATATGTATTTTATGTATAGTGTTTTATACCCTAGTTAGTATGTAATACCCTTTGCAAGCTATTACATACCCATCATTTATTATATACATATAAATTACGGTTGAGTTATTTGTAAAAATAAAACTACTTGAGTAGACTGTATTTGTATTTTGGCAATTAATAATTACAGAGTAGTCAAAAATAATCTATATAAACTTATCGATTATTGGTTTCTAGTGGCGAACTACACTGTACCTACCCTTATTTTAAATCCTTAATAGGTGATGGTAATAAAAGGTAGGGGTTTCCATTTAAAAAAATTAAGTTTGAAGGTTTCTCTAGACATAATTTTTAACCACTATTTTATATTTATTAATTATTAAAATATAAATACATTCTACTAAATTAGTTCTTTCATTACAAGGAACCCAGCCCCAATTTATAATAAAGGCTTTTATTTTGAAGGAATGGATGGTGAAGTATTGGCTTGCAAACGTCATTTTTGAAATGAAATTTAAAATTTGACAAAAACGGTATACATATTCTTATTTTTTGTTGAAGAAACGTTTGGTTAAGTTTGTCGGTTGAGTTACTGGACACCCTGTAAGTATGTAGGTTATTTGATTGAAATTGATGACAACTTTGATGTCTATTGGTGCCTCAATGGTGTGGTTTATCGACTTTAATAAAGAGTACCTTGTTTTTTAAGTTTTTGATTGTCTATAAAATGGCCCCCTAGCTTTGCGATATCTGTCAAAATAAAAAAGTAATGATCTAAATAAATTTTAAGTTTTAGGTAAAGTGCCCTCTGGCGGTATTTTAAAAAAGTACTTTTGTCTTAAAATTTTAGGATCTGCAAAGCTCAATTTGTGTGTCAAATATCAACTGGATTGGTTAAAAATAAATGTAATATAGCGAAAAAACCAAAATAAAAATTGAACTTTGACGGCTTGTAACTCGAAAACGAATGACATTTATAAACACATTTATATGTAGCTATACCCTTATTTTGTCAAGTAGAATTACCCCCTTAAGTTTCGTGATCAATTTTTGAACCACCCTGTATAAAAATTTCTGTCCTATCTTGTTAAATAACAAAAATATTAAACTTCATTGGACGATGGAGCCTGCACAACAAATTGTTTGTCTGCCAATACACTTTTTTTTCGGACGTTGTTCGTTATAGTTATGGTGGAATAGTTATTTTGTCATAAAAGTGTGTTATTTAATGTTTAATGATCAGTTTATATTAAGAGTTTTATTTGAACTTTAAAATTATCAGAAAAATGCCAAAAGTTTTTTTACCACCCTCCGAGACATTTGTGACGGTTGTGGAAAAAATATTTTAAAATCAAATTAGTGGAAAATTGGTTACAATGCGTCCTCCACTTGGGGAAATAAAAAAAGGAAAGAACACGCAGGTGAAATAAAAGGAAAAGAAAAGAAAACCCTCAAAAAGTATACAGGCCATCTAACCTATATGTGTAGGGCCATCTATCCTATATGACCTAGGAGAGATGGCCAATTGATATATTTTTTTTTTTTTTTTTTTGATATGATGATAACATGTTTTATTATTTTATCAGATTTATTGTTAATTTTGTGGTAAAGATATAATTAAAGTTTATGACTAAATTTAAGTGGTCGTTTTAATCTGCTGCAACAACAAACAACTGTATAATGTTACAAACATTACACTGCTGGAACGACTAATTTGACGTGAGCATTATCCGAACGGTTGCAAATATTTCTGACAGCCTGCTGGAACAAATCTAATATCTTTGAAAGTTACTCTTTCTAAAAGCCATACAATTGCTTGTTTAAATTTAAACCACTTTTGTTTTAAGGGGGATAACTTACAACTTAAATATTTAATCCGTTTTCCAATGCATCTGGCTTCAAATTCATTTCGAAAGGATTCGTCCTGTCTCGAGAGGCACCGAAAAGAGTTATATATGGAGGTTTCAGAAAATAAAGTATGTCTAAAACAATTTTTGTTGTTCTACTGGGAGAAGAGCGTGCTTTGTATTAAAGTTGTTTTAGAATTCTCAAGCAAGCAATTCTTTCAATTAGGTTAATGATTTAGGAAATAAAAAAGTGCATAATTTTGTAAGAGTAATGTTAACTAAATTGGCAACTGACAACATGCAATCAAAAAGAAATAATCTAGTACGCACAAATATAAAAACCTAGCAAAAAATGGTTAAATTAAAAATGACACTACTCAGTATTTTTAATTTTAAAAAAGTTTTTAGGCTTTTTACGTGCGTATATTTTTTAATTGAAATATGAAATACAAATAACATAATAATCTCTATTATAAAAATGATCTTGCAGGTGTAAATCCTATTAAAACGGTATTTTTAAATTTGTAAAAATAAAAAAATACATTTTTAAAAGTTTTTCACCTGCAAGATTGTTTTTATGATAAAGAATATTATGTTATTTGTGTTTCATAATACATTTTAAAATGACCCTCATTAAAAAAATGTAGTTCTTTTACGCATATGGTCTATAAAATTATAAATAAAAAAATGATATTTTAAAGTCCTTTAACCTATAATTTCGTACAAATTAAAAATATTTTTATATTACACATTTATACAGTGCTATTGTTTTATGCCTCCTTTCTTTTTTAGGTTTTATTAAAAACAAAAGGCAGAGAAAATTCTTTGTAAACCATAATTTTTTTTATATGCTATGGTTATAAAGTACTCACAAAAAGCTTTAAAATATTTCACCACAAGACACATTTCTATGTTTTTTTCTTTTTGCACATCTGCCATCTTTAAATTTTAGTTGGTTTATTTAAAATGTTAAATATACTATACTGGGTTAGTTAAAATTACCGCAACTTTTAAATATCTTTAAAACTGCTAAAGCTACACTTACCGAATTTGATATGTAAGGTGTTTTAAACGTTTGGAATTAAATAGTGATATCGACACTGTTGTGAGATTTACCAGTTTCGTGCTAAAGATTTTTTTCAGTTTTTATAAAAAATTATTGCTCCATTAATTTTTATTGCATTAAATTGGACATATTTAGTAAATTACTAAATTTCTAAAATTTTGTCTCTATTAGTTGTTGAGATATGATAAAATAAACTTTCAGCAAAAAGTAATTTAGGGCCAAAATATGTTTAAAACTGCTAAAGCCATGTTTTACCAAATTTGATGTTTAAGGGTGTTTTGACATGCTTAATTGATCAGTAATACCAGCATTGTTTTAATAGAAATGCGGTGTCTTTATATATCGGTAAATGGTAAAGATTAAATTCTGAAAATTTGGATTTTTGCCAGAGTTGGCACACTCCTTTTATTAAAATTAAAATAAATAGGAAATTTCATTTAAAATACCGAAAGTATTACATGTAGCGCAAAAATGAAAAATCTGGCAACAATGACAGTATCACTGTTCAAATTTACTTGCCCAGAAACCCTTAATTAAAAAAATTTGTAAACGCAGCTTAAGTGGTTTAGAGTTATTTGAGCGCATCTTAACTTTTTACCTAAAATGTGGTGTTGTCATATTTTAGCAGCTAGTATATGAAATTTTGAAACAGTGTAAGCTTATTAAATTAGACCCTGCAATGAAAATAAATAGGACATTCCACTAAAAAAAAACGAAAAAAACGTGTAGCACAAAACAGGAAAATTTGGCAACGGTGCCGATATTACTAATAAATTCTTCATGCCCGATACCTTCCAGATACCACATTTTGTAAATGCAGGTTTAGCAATTTTAAAAATATTTAAGAGTTGTAGTACTTTTTACTTACCCAGTATACGTATTAATTTTAATTTTTAATATTAAAGGATAATGTTTTTTGATTTGCTAACGAACACACATATACATATATATTTTATAATAAAGAAGTATTATTAACTTATATTTAAAGATGTTAAGCTTAAATTAGTTTAGTTAAAAAATTAATATTGTTTTTCTGTTACAGGGACTACTATTATGATAGGTAAGTTTTACTTGTAAGATACAAATTTATGCCCTTACTAATGGTACGTTATTATGCTTTAATAAAAGTTTAGAGAAAACAAATATTTTATAACGCAAAATTTAAGCTTATAAAGTAATAAAGGTACACTAAATTAACCTTCTAGCCCTTGGGGTTTAAACTTATTTAAAGTTATTAAATTTAATTGTTTATAAACTAACAATAAATTCAACACCAGCCAGATATTTAAAAGAGACACACGGCCATAATTTTTCGCAACAATTACAACAATGCATAAAATTATGAAAATAACCACAAAAATAATATTATAGCTACAGTTTGGATCATAGCGTAGTCACTTACTCTAAACAACTCTCTGAACTAGCACTATTTATTGGTTTCAATAATATTATAATATTTTTTGTACTTACTAAATTGATATTATTTTTATTTTTAAAGTTACCCAAGACTTATTATAGAGCTCGTGCAAATATTTTTCAATACAAACAACCTAGGAAATACAGCCTAGTTTTATGTTTAGGTTTTCAAATTAAATTTTAACTTCTTAAATATTAAATTATGTTTTATAGCAGGCTTAATAAATATCCAACCATAACAGATAAGATATTCAACTAAATAATAATCTTTATTAAAAAATATATCGCACACCTAGATTAAAACAGTACCATTTAAACAAACCGGTTAAAAATCTCAAAAAGTAATTCTTGCAACGCTATATGCAATGATGTGTTTACGGACTTTAAACAAAAAAGCAACGCATATCACTTACTAAAAAAAAATGTGAACACATTGTTCCATAAAGTGTTGAGAGAATCACCATTTTAAAATTTTTGAAAAAGTTCTATTGGTAATTTTTCAAATACCATAAGATATACAGTGGCCATCATAAATGTTAAACAATATAAAAAAATATTTTTGATTTCTTTAACTTGATTTTTGAGGAAAATCTAGGCATAGACCACAACCTACAAAAAACTAAGCAACAGTTAAATATTATTTAGTGTTTACGAGGTAGGTTTAAATAAACAATAATAAAATTGGAAAAAACTACTTTTATTTAGGAATTTAGAAAAAATAATATTTAAAAAAATTGTATGCGGGTTAAAGTTATAACATATTTTAAAAGCAAAACCTCTCATTAAAAAATAAAACAATATATTACTTTTTAACTTACCCTGTATGGAGATTAGATCAAACCTAATTACCTGTCGTAAATATAATCCTTATTGTCACTAAATTTCGTAAAAATGTCATACCGTTGAAATTTTTCAAAAATTTGAATACATATAGACCACTTTTTTTATTCTTAGGACAATCCACGAATGCTAACACCCTAAATAATAACGTATCGAGGGCATTTTAGCAGAGTTAGAGGGAGTTTGTTAGCACGGGACTTAAAAACTTGAAGATTCGGAGCGGAAGCGATGACCTCCGCAGGTAGCAGGTTTCGCATCTAGAAACTCTAGGAATAAAAAAAATTTAATAGCCCCTTTAGATTAATATTCCACTATACTTTTGTCTTAAAAAAAACGCCTGTACTCTACAAATTTAAATTTATTTTAATGTCTTTCTGTGTTAAGATTTATTTTAAAGTAGGCTCTTAAACTTTTAGGAACTTATTTGCTTATTACCATAATTCCAAAAAAGTTTAACTTTTTAACATTGTAATAGAAAACCATAAAAATAAAGGTATGTTTCTAAAGAGTAAACACGTTTTTATAATGCAAAAACGATGTTGAACATTAATCTAAATGGGCTTTTAAATTTTCGCTTTATTAAGCCAAAAAAATCAGAAATGTGCATTTGCTTTTTAAAGTGATCTAAATGTACTTAAGTAAATGCTTTATATGTATTTTTTTAATATAAAGACAGTGTATTTATTTTGATTTAATCTGTAAACAAAGGTAATTATATCATATTCGTTGATTTGCACCCACCTTGTATACGCTATAATTAATTTAAATTTTAATTAGTGTATTCTTAGTTTGGTACATGCAAACTAGTTTTTAAAATATTATTTTTCTTCGAGTTCAAAAACAAAGGTAATTATCCTTTATATTATATTCGTTGATTTGCACCCACCTTGTATACGCTATAATTAATTTAAATTTTTATTAGTGTATTCTTAGTTTGGTACATGCAGGGATTTTTATCGGGGTTAAATTTTTTATATCTTTTAACATTTATGACGATCACTGTACAGAGTGCGTTTTTAAAATTTACAATGGGTATATGTTCTAAACCATAGCAAATATCAAAAAATAAAAAAATACCGTTTCTATAAAACCCAGGGGAAATATAAATAACTTATTTTTCAAAACATCTTTATTAACCCCTTAAGCTGCTTCCCCAGTTACTTTAAAATATTAAAGAGGAACACCCCTTATGTGGCACCTGTCTGAGAAGCTTATGAAAATGTTTTTGGCTAGTCACAAAAAGTTGGGGTAAAATCAAAAACTACCCTTAAATTTAAGAAAAATCGCACTTTATTTTTAATGAGGAATACCAGAAAATGCCAAATTAAATTACTATAAAATAAGTTAAAAAAAAAAATAAATAATATATAAAAATGATGCTAAAAGACTAATAGGGTAGAAACAGAAAACATTTTTTTAATCGTTTTTGTACGGTCTTTAAAATATGCCTCTGGATGTATGAAAACTTGTGTTAAATCTGAACTCTTTAACTTTTTATCTTTAGGACCTCATTGGCTTTAAAATTAAATATCCTAATTTTATTGTTTTTTTTCGAGTGAATTAAAAAATCTAAGAATAAATATTTTCCATAATGCTTATAGCCTAATATGTTTATTATGTTGATTAAATTTTTTTTTTTTAAGTATAACTTTATTCGCATGTCCGAAGATTTGTTTAACCATTTAAAAACTGCCCGCCCATGGCCATTTTCCGATTAAATATAGCGCGCTGGTAACAATGTAAATTGGCAACGTTTACGGCGGTACCGGCTATTATTTGCGATATTAGAGGATATTAGGATGGTGTCTAAAAACATTACATTATAAACAATAAATAAAATTCAGTAAAAATTCAGATGCTAGAAGTAATTCTTTGGTATTTTAAAAATTACACCATTAATTGCAATATAGGTATAAAAAAGCATAACGGAAAAACATATAACTGTTCTGGGTTAAATAAATTGAAAAAAAAACTCTTTCAGATATCTAGTTTTACCATATATTATTATCAATTTTAATCTTCGGGGAGGTAAAGTTCAATTAAATAGAAAAAAGCTTTATCTTAAAAAAGCTATTTTTTTTTAAGTAAATAGATATCGTTACCCGTCCCTCCCGAATTCATAGTGGTTTTATTGATCCAACTTCTTTTAAATCGGATAGGTAAAATGTTTTGTTTTTTTTTAACTGCCAGTCTCTGGTGTAATTGGTAAATAAAGGTTATCTGATACAATAATAATTTCTTTCCAAAATGCGTTTTTTTTTCATAGCTTTATCTTAACTAATGATACACTATTTTTAACCACAAAAATACTTCTAGTATCTACATTTAGCTGATACAGTAGTGCAAGCCTTGCGTTAATACACTTTAGCTCTCCTGATATGCATTTAATTTATTGTTTATGATAAATTGTTTTTAAACACTATTATATTATCCTCTAATAACATGGGTGTCGCGAGTATGACCATAAACGTTTCCAAATGCCATTATTACCAGCGCGTTATATTGGCCATAGGCGAGCAATTTTTAAATGGTTAAAAAAACCTTCAGACATACAAATTAGGTATTACTTTTTTTAAAACATTTTTTTACTATTGTTATAAACACATTATGCTTTAAGAATTAAGTAAAATATGTATTCTTAGATTTTTTAATTCACCGGAAAAAATCAAATAAATTAAGATATTTAGCAAATTTCAGAGCCAATGAGGAACGTGAAGATAAAAAGTTAAAGAGTTCAGATTTTAACACGAGTTTTCGTACACCCAGAGGCACATTTTAAAAAATGTATTTTGTTCCACCCTGCAGTAACCTGCCTCCATAAGAAGTTCTGGTTAGTTCTGTTGCACAAGCTCTAAACAACAAAGACCAGTTGCTTTTGCTTTTTTTAACAAAATTAAGAAAAGAAGTAGCCAAAATTAACCAAAACCTTTTATGGGGGTAAGTAAGCTCTAAAGGGAGTATTATATTAAATTATAATTAATTATATATTAATTTGTTTGGACATTTTCTGGTATTCTTTAATAATAAGGTATAATTTTCTAAAATTTAAAGGTATTGTTTGATTTCACCCCAACTTTTTATGACCAACAAAAAGCATTTTTCTTAGGCTTTCCAAAAGGTGCCCCATAAGGGGTGTTGCCATTTAGGATTTTTAAGTGACTGGGGGTACAGCTTAAGGGGTTGATACCGAGTGTTTTGAAAAAAAAAACGCCTTTTATATTCCCCAGGTTTTCTAAAAACACTTATTTTTTATTTTTGGTATTTGCATTGGTTTAGTTAAGATAGCCATTGTAAGTTTTTAAAAACGCACCCTGTATAAGCATATACCGTAAAAATGTTAGTAAATCTTTGACTGCATTTTACGTGAAAAGTAAAGCATAATGGTAACCTACTAAAAAT
Organism: Listronotus bonariensis; assembly: GCA_014170235.1. Taxonomy (NCBI): domain Eukaryota; kingdom Metazoa; phylum Arthropoda; class Insecta; order Coleoptera; family Curculionidae; genus Listronotus; species Listronotus bonariensis. The sequence continues at coordinate 41,562 of JACEGR010003440.1, forward strand.
GTAGTATAAATTACAATATACGGCCAAAAGTTATAATCTTTTTAATCCTATTTTCTGGTTAACGCCACAAAACAGAAACTCGTGAATATGTATAAACAGAGTTGGATTTGCGGACTTTGTCGCATAATGCACAAGATATATAAATCCTTATAATCTTAAAAATATGAGGGCTTTTAAAATGCTTATTTTTAACATTCATTTAAATATTAACATCTTTTGTTTTGAATTCTATCTGTCTTGTTACATCTTATGCGTTATAAAAATATTTTACTTGTTATGTTTGTTTTTTACAATTTTCTAGTCAATTTTTTAGGTAACTTTTTATTTTTTATTTAAATTTTGGAAGTAATGCGGACTTTAATTAAACTTAACAATAAATAAACAATATTTCTTAAAAATCTCTTTTTAAATATAATGATCTAAGGCACTTTACCTTACCCAAAAAGTTAATCCTTTGCGTGATATGTGAAGGGAAAATTTTACATTTTTAGACATTTTTGTTTATATTTTTAAATCCCAAAAAATATTCAAAAAATTTTAGTTTTAGGGAGTTTTTCATTATAAGGATTTAGGTAAAATCTGCTCACATTTTTGTTGTAAAATGTGGATTGGTCATCTGCAGCCTTTACTTGTGTTTAATTTGCCATATTTTTTTTGTTTTGGTATAGATATGTAAAATGGCTTTAAGAATTTCCATTCTTTCATATTTTTTGTACAAAAAAGGAAAATTTGGTAAATATCGATAAAACAACCCATTTTGTAATATTTTAAATTAAAGTTTTATTTAAAAATTCTAAAATTTTCATTAAATTTTGTTTTCGCCTTATCTAGGCTATCCGAGTATGTCGAAAAAGTATCAGTGTATCCAAAAAGTTTAAAAACGCTTAAACATGTCAGAGAATTTTGAACCACACTGGACAAAATATGTTATAATTCAGGGTAAAACGATACTTAAATTAGTGCTGCTAAAACGTGGGTTAAACGTACCCCTTCCCAAGCATCGCGCCACATCGCATACAGCGTCGCAAAGCATGTCGGCTGGCAAATCGAGGAGAAGTTATTCCCCTGAAAAACGACGCAAAGCCTTAACACACACAAGTTGCGTGTCCGCATTGCTTGGCAGGAAAACAATTTTTCCTTAATTTTAAATCGCGACGCTGTGTGCGATGCGCACGCGATACTAGGAAAGGTGTACGTTTTACCCAGCAGCACCGCTCTAAATTAAGTGGTAATGTCTGTGATGTTGCAAAATCTTAAGTTTTGCAGAAATTTATCTAACAAATAAAAATCATTTTAATACATAAAATTTGCGACTGGCCATTTTGCTCCGATTAATTTTTAAAATATCCTGCTTATTTTATATACTTTTTAATTGCCTTTTTTTGTATTTTATCACTTGAACAGTGGCCCACAGTTTTAGATTCTGAATGAAATAACTTTTATTTAAATAGAAAAATTGGCAAAAATTCAGGTCTTTTCAATAACCACCTGTAATTTCTCTATTAATTAGGTTGTAATTAAACCTTCAAAACGTCTTAAGAGACTGATTTAATTTATACATTTTTATGCTAAAAATAGAAGTATTTTTAATTTCTTAGATTTAGAACGCAGAAATTTTTTTAAAAATTTCTGATGCCAAGTGCAATATTTAATATTTTAACAACCTGTATAAATAATAAGTTTATTTTGAAGCATTAGTGTTTGTTATTTTTACTAGGTACAAAGGCCCTTTTTTAATAATTTTAGAACTATTTTAAGTAAAAGTACCCAAATTTATACAGAAAAATTGTCAAAAATACACTATTTTGGATAAACCCCTGTAAATCCTTTATTATGTAAACAACTTTAATTATAACTGGGAAAACTCTGCCAGGTAATAATTTAATAAATACACGTATATAATAAACACAAAATATATTTAAATAACGTAAATTTCGAATAGCTGTGATTTTGGTCCAAAATGTGACTTGTTTATTTAACACCCTGTATAACGTAGTGTATGTAGAAATGAAATTTCCCCCTAAAAAATAAAAATTATATATTAATCGGTTAAAATGTGTAGAAGTTATGAGCCGTTAAATTAAGAATAAAAACAGGGTGGGCAGGTTCATTTGTTGGCCAGTATATTGGAGCGTTTTTAATCGTCTTGAACAGACTGTATGAAATACCACCACAAATGCCTATGGCCTTAGTTAAAAAGTTTAATAATATTTTTTGGTAAGAAATACCGCGTACCTAAAAAGATTTTATGCAATAATACGATCCGATTAAATAAAAATTTATTTAAAAATTATCTACTTTGCAATAACTTATTATATTTTTTGTACGGTTAGTGTAAACATAAAAGTTCTAGTAGATATACCGGGTGTTTATAAAATTACTAGCAACCCTATCATTTTCTTTAAAATTATTTAAACGATTTTAAAATTTTAGTGAGTTATATTCCTATTAGGGGAGAGTCGGCTATTGGTGCGCACTTAAGGCTAATTCAAGATATTGCAAAAACTTGAAACATTTCAGTTTCCATCTTTTCTTGAGATATACTTCAAGGGCCTAGGTATATTGGTAGGGACCGCATTCAATGAATGGTTGAACAGTAGAACAGTGAGAGGCGAAATTTCCAATTAGTGTAACGCGCACAATTAGCCGACCTAGTCGGCTAATGGTGCGCGTATGTCGGATAATTGTGCGCAATAATAAAACTTGATGACCTTCAAAAACTAGTTTATTGAACATAAATATTGAAATGACAAACAAATATACGGAATAAGATAAGAAACCAGGTTACAGATGTATTAAAAAAACTAAGCATCGCAGAAGTCACAAATATATCCTTCTGGACTATCCTCTCCTGTACACATGGCATGAGCCCATTGACGACATATCGAACACTTGTACCATAGTTCGTCTTTTTGCTACCATCACCACATAATACACAAACGTCATTTTCATCTGACACGAGATCGTCCAACTCATCATCATCGCACAGTTCACTTTCTGAAATATCTTCAGAGCTGCTGTCTTCAAAAATCTTCCTTTTTGTACCTCTTTCCAATTTTGTTTTTTTTCCTTTGCCCCTTTTTCCATTTTGACGCTTGATTAAACGATTTTGCCTTTCTTTTCTTTTTTCAATTTCCATCTCAAGTTTTTCTCTGTTAGGCGTTCCTGTTAATATCTCAGATTTTTGTTTTTTCCGGTAATTCTTTTTTGTTTGGGGTGGTTTCGGAAGCGGACTTAGATTTTCCAAAATGCTGCTGCTGGATGTACTTGGAACTGCACCATCGTTATTTCTTGTATTGACTTGAGTTTGGTTGTCGGCCGACGAGGTGGAGGGAAGCGGTTCATCATCAACTATTACAGGTAAATGATAAGTTGCGGCTAAAAAGTCATCATCCGTGAATTTATCTTTTTGGAAAGGCCAGATGCCAGATGCCTGAAAGCCTGACTGTGCTTTGTCCATTGTAGCAGTATGCACGTATGCTTTATTAAATATCTCGGCTAAATCATATTGAGTTATCCTCTCAGCTGTCAATAAGTAATAGTCACAATACCTGTTGAATGCTGATTTGAGAGGACCAAAAAAGTTATATCTAATGGTTGAAGTTTGTGTGAAGTGTGAGGAGGTATTGTTAAAAGAGAAATCCCATGGTCTCTACAGTAATTAAATATAGGAAGAGAAATGTGACTGGAGTGGTTATCCAAAATCAAAATGACTGGATCATTTTTCGACGGTTTCACGGTATTTTTGAAATGGTGAAGCCATTCATAAAAAGATCTTCGTTACTCCAGCCGCTTTTAGAACAAGAATAAATAGATTTGGATGGGCCATTTTTTGTTAAAGCGTCTGTCATTCTGATCCTTGGAAAGATGAACATTGGTGGAATGTAACAGGTGCCTGATGCGTTGAAGCAGCAAATAACAGTGACTGTCTTCCCTCTTTCACCGGATGTTTTCGCGCCAAACTGTTTGACACCCTTAGGTCCCAATTTCTTGCAAGGCTTTTGTACGGTGGTAATTCCGCTCTCATCAACGTTAAAAATTCGGTCTTCCTTGAAGTTAAATTTCGTGTATAATTGTTGCAAATTATTAAAAAAGATGGTAACTTGTTCTTTATTAAAAGCCGAGATCCTATTTATGCTCGTGGGTTCAGGCTTTCTTAGAGAAATTTCTGGATGTCTCTTTAGAAAGCCATAATACCAGTCTTTCCCTGCCATTTGTGTTTGAGCGTTAAAATTATGTTTAATATGACTAGCATTCGCAAATGAGAATGCAAGTCTTCTCAGCTGATTTCTGGTCAAACCATGAAACAACTTCGCCATCTTAAGAATGTGCTCTATTAATTGTTTTTCTTGATCGAAAGAAAAGATGCAACGCTTCCCAATATGAGGATTAACGATATCACGTCCATCATCAACACATTTCTTACATTTTCGAATAGAAGATTCAGGAATATCAAATCTTCTTCCAGCTTCGCGTATTTTACCACCATTTTTTACGAAGTCTAGAGCCTTGCTCATAGTTTCGGCATCCCAGGACGCCTTTGTGGTTTTTCGTTGATATTTTGGCATCTGGAAAATAATGGCTTTTCTAAATAAAACATGTTATATGAACATTTAGACTAATTTTGTTGCAGAATATTAATAAGAATCGCGTGATTGAAAAATCTATATTCATTTTCATTGACAGAATTTATATGGAAGTCACAAAACTAAACAAAATGCCTTTACATACTTTGTCGGCTAATGGTGCGCATTGCGCACCATTAGACGACCTTAAATTTCACCACATAACACAAAATTGTATAAAAACAAAAAAGAATCGGGCAAAACTAATTATACCAGTGTCTAAAATGGTAAATAAATAACGTGTATATGTACTTTTAAACTATAAATCTATCAAGAAAAAACTTACCGCTTATTTTCTCAGACGCACAAACAATAACGTACCACGAGAAAACATGTAAACGATAACTGCCAACTGGTAAAGTATCTCCCTACGTTCGTTTGTCTGGGATAGATCTGGTAGTTGCTAATAGATGGCGCGACAATATAGTTTTTGTAATTTTATTAAATAGGAGATTAGAAACATCGATGCGCACAATTACCCAACGCGCACAATTAGCCGACTCTCCCCTAATGCTGATTTTTAATGTTTTAGTGTTTATATGGAACTTTGGGTTTAACCAGAAGTGCTCTTAACTTTACTATTCGAAATAGAATATTTTATATTTTTTTAGATGAATTCTTTAAAAAATTCTAAGCAATTACATGTGTGATACTCATTAAATTAATTTCCGCAGAAAATGACGTTCAAAAATGTCTTTTTAACCACCATTTTTACTAGTTTTTTTAACTATTTTTATGGCAGCTTAGCGTTTTACTATTAATATTCTAAAAAAATAGTTTTAGAAATAGAATATTATTTACAAAAAGATTTTAAAAACAGTGTTTAATTTAAAATTAGGGAGGGAGGTTAGTGCTCTACATTTAAATTATTATATTTTGTTTCTTTCCAATAACAACTTCTGTGGCACTTTCCGTAAAAACGCCAATTATGTTTTCGTGAGAATAATAAATAAAGTTTATTATACAATATGTCTCTAAAAAATAAAAGTTTGTTTTTTAGGCATAGGATCAAAAGTCAACTATTAGGGAGATATGCATGTACAAAAATGAAAATAAAAATAAGTTTTATTTTTTAAATCTGAAAAACAAAATGCTTTAGAATAATGAAATTTTACGAAAATATTGCTATTGAAAACATCCACTTTCTTAATATTTTTGCAGTTTTTTTAGGATTAATGAGTGCTGGAAAAGACTACCTTTCTCGTTTGTTTTAACTAAATTTAAACAGAGACTTACAATTACTTTGAAAAAAATAAATTTAAATAGCCTGATGTATTTAGAAACTTCTTTAACTCGTGTATTTTTTTTTAGTAAACTTACCGATTTGAAATAAAAAAATAAAACGTGAAATATAATGTGTTTGGAGGGGAAACTTATATTATAGAACTATTTTTGCTATATATTGACATTTGTTTAGAAACACCCTTATAAATTTCAAAAATCTCATTAGCCTATTTCTACCATCATTTGATTTAAAAAAATCGCTAAAAATGGTAGTTAATATTACATTTTCTCAAAACTTTATAATATTCGAATAACGTATGGCACATGTACTTTATACTTGCTTAGCATTGCCTTTGAAATCCATTTTTAAAAAATAATCAGGGTGTCTCGTTGAGATGTTAAAGTTAGACGCACTTCGATTAAACCGAAATGCCGCCGTTCTAAAGCTTAAATATCAAAAAGACTCATCTTATCCAACCTCTTTCACAGGATCTCAATTTGATATTGGATTCGGGCGCCAAAAATTTCTTTCAGTTTAATGCATCCAAAACACAATCATGTTCCTTGTCGCGAAAAAATCACACATCAAACTCTCACCCTTTGCTTATGAGTGGCCAGGTTTTGCAGAGCGGGGGCACATTCAACCTTGTGGGCGTCACATTTGAGAATAACCATAACTGGCATAAACATATTGTATCTATAGCCACCGCGGCTTCAAGAAAGCTTTGATTTCTTCTCCAAGCCAAAAAGTATTTTTCTCCTACCAATTTATACACTTTGTATGTGTCCTAAATTCGAGGCTCTCTGGAATTTTCAGGTTTCATGTCTGGGAAATGACATCCCCTACAACAATTAGCATTCTTGATGCCATTTAAAGAAGAGCTGTTTGTCTTATTAATGATCCTTTACTTACTCAAAGACTTCCTTCTCTTGCCCATCGTCGAGCTGTGGGAGATCTATCGCTCTTTTATAGATACTTTTACGGCTTCTGCTCCGACGAATTATTCAGTATAGTCCCTTCTCTTGTAGCTCCCAACAGAGAAACTTGTGGTGACGCAGGTATGCATCCCTATACGGTCCAACTGGACATGCCCCGAACTTCCCATTTTGTTCGTTCTTTTATCTCTAGAGTTTCTAGACTGTGGAACCTACTGCCAGCGGAGTACTTTCCTTCTCTCCCAAATTTACAAGTTTTTAAGTCCCGTATTAACAAACTTCCTCTTACAGCTCCCAACAGAGAAACTCGTGGTGCCGCACGTATGCATCCCTATACGGTCCAACTGGACAAGCCCCGAACTTCCCATTTTGTTCGTTCTTTTATCCCTAGAGTTTCTAGACTGTGGAACCTACTGCCAGCGGAGGTCTTTCCTTCTCTCCCAAATCTTCAAGTTTTTAAGTCCCGTGTTAACAAACTTCCTCTTACAGCTCCCAACAGAGAAACTCGTGGTGCCGCACGTATGCATCCCTATACGATCCAACTGGACAGGCCCCAAACTTCCCATTTTGTTCGTTCTTTTATCTCTAGAGTTTCTAGACTGTGGAACCTACTGCCAGCGGAGTACTTTCCTTCTCTCCCAAATTTACAAGTTTTTAAGTCCCGTATTAACAAACTTCCTCTTACAGCTCCCAACAGAGAAACTCGTGGTGCCGCACGTATGCATCCCTATACGGTCCAACTGGACAAGCCCCGAACTTCCCATTTTGTTCGTTCTTTTATCCCTAGAGTTTCTAGACTGTGGAACCTACTGCCAGAGGAGGTCTTTCTTTCTCTCCCAAATCTTTAAGTTTTTAAGTCCCGTGTTAACAAACTTTCTCTTACAGCTCCCAACAGAGAAACTCGTGGTGCCGCACCTATGCATCCCTATACGATCTAACTGGACAGGCCCCGAACTTCCCATTTTGTTCGTTCTTTTATCCCTAGAGTTTGTAGAGTGTGGAACCTACTGCCAGCGGAAGTCTTTCCTTCTCTCCCAAATGTTCAAGTTTTTAGATAAAAAAGAAACATAAATTTAAAGTCGAATAACTCTTTTTAAAGAAAATGATAAACTTGCTAGTAATTTCTTGGACACCCGGTATTTAAATAAGCCAAATATTATATTTCATGTTTGTTTCTTCCCCATGAAATATTAATATCAATATTCAAATTGCTTTAGCATAAATTCAGATTATACTTTTATGCGTGTAACGCAGGAATGTTAAATTTTCCGCCTTGTCGTGTTACGTGTCTGTATGAATATGTTTAAATAATAATGAAAGCCGAAACAGGGGAAAAGTTAGACCGTTTAAATCTGATTTACTAGATTGAATTTTTTATCGTCAAGGTAAAGAAATATGTAATAAATGAAAGAAAAATAATTAAACATTTTTTGTATTTAAATTAAAAAGGTTTTAAAAAGCAATGGTCTGAAACAGGAAGTTTTAAAACAAATGCAAAAACATAGAGAGATGCAGATCTATTTTTTTTAATTTACCAGGTCATCAAAACTGTTTAAAAAGAGTATTTTTATATTAGCAATAAAGGGTGATTCAAAAATCGATCACGAAACTTAAGGGAGTGATTCTACTTGACAATATAAGGGTAGAGCTTTATAATTCTTTTTTTTAATTTCATTCGTTTTCGAGTTACAAGCCGTCAAAGTTCAATTTTTATTTTGGTTTTTCGCCATATTGCATTTATTTTTTAACCAATCCAGTTGGTATTTGGCACACAAATCGAGCTTTGCAGAGAAGAAAATTTTAGGACAAAAGTACTTTTTTAAATACACTTTACCTAAAACTTAAAATTTATTTACATCATAACTTTTTATTTTGACAGATATCGCCAATTTATGGAGAATCAACAACTTAAAAATAAGGTACTCTTTATTAAAGTTAATAAACCTCACCGTTTAAGCACCAATAGACATCAAAGTTTTTATCAATTTCAATCAAATTACCTACATTCATACAGGGTGTCCCGTAACTCAACCGACAAACTTAACCAAACAATTCTACAAGAAAAAAATAAGAAAAAAATTTCATATAAACATATGTCGTAAACGTCTAAGTTTACGTGTTAAAATTAAAAATAATAATATTTAACACACTATAGTTCAAGAACTAAGACGTTTAGGACATATGTTTATATAAGGTTTTTTCGTATTTTCTGCTGTAGAATCGCTCCGTAAAATTTGTCGGTTGAGTTACTGGACACCCTGTATGTATGTAGGTAATTTGATTGAAATTGATGAAAACTTTGATGTCAATTGGTGCGTAAACGGTGAGGTTTATCGACTTTAATAAGGAGTACCTTATTTTTAAGTTTTTGATTGTCTATAAAATGGCGCCCTCAGCTTTGCGATATCTGTCAAAATAAAAAGGTATGATGTAAATAAATTTTAAATTTTAGGTAAAGTGCCCACTAGCGGTATTTAAAAAAGTACTTTTGTCTTTAAATTTTAGAATCTGCAAAGCTCGATTTGTGTGCCAAAAATCAACTGGATTGGTTAAAAATAAATGCAATATGGCGAAAAACCAAAATAAAAATTGAAGTTTAACGGCTTGTAACTCGAAAAACTAATGACATCTTGAAAAAAATTATATGAAGCTCTAGCTTTATTTTGTCAAGTAGAATCATCCCCTTAAGTTTCGTGATCGATTTTTAAATTACCCTGTATATTCATAGAATTCTAATTATTTTAGCGCTTTTTGTATTTCTCTTGCCATTTTTGCACCGCGATATCTCTCACGCGGCTCATGACATTTTTCAGTGGGAGAGCACACAAAACAAATAATAATAAAATGTATTTACAGATAACCCTCTATTTAAAAGAAACTTTAATCGTCTATTTTATCTTACTTCAGAATGCTTCATCACTTTGTAATTAAAATCAGGGATGCACTGTATATAACGTTCAATAGATTTTGCTATACGTTTTAGATCGTGCATTCCATATTTAGTCCACGCTGTAATTTCTTTATTATAAGCAATAGGCATATAAACAAACAGTTTATTTGTAACCGAACACCCACACATATTTTCCATAAATGTTCTTATTAAAAATTCTGTTGTATATCCTAGTTTTACTAGTAGATGCATACTTAATTGGAAGATCAAGAGTAGGTCTTTCTTTTTGTTTAATTCAAAAATACTATTGAAAAGTCAGACTACTATTCTGTGGTAGGAACTGCACCGCATTTATTTCCAGTTGTGAATCCATTTCTAAATTATCACATATCACATCACATAACTCTCCACATACTTAACTATACTTGTCAAAATTAAACGTATAATCATAATTAACAATAAGTATTGCTAAACTCTACCGATCACTAACGTTTAACCTTTGACTTCTAACTGGACATTAACTGGAGACACGTAAATTTGTGCCCATTCCCCTTATACTATTTTCGCGTAAAGAAGACGAATGTAACAGAGCAAAATATATAGGACAAAGCTCGCAGAATTCTCGCGTTCTCCGGCTTGGGAAGAAACGTAAGTTTTAAGCAAAGTGTTTAGAAGTGTTTTATTAGGATTAAAGTAAATATATGAAATTAAATTATCTCTAACAAAATCGTGGTTTTTGTTTATTTGCACGTTTCCTTGTGCCCTTTATTACCAGCTGCCACTAAAACCTCGATTAGAAGTTTTTTTAGTTTTTGCAAATATACATTATTACACAATGGAATAATATACTGTATAGGAAATAGGTAAAGGTATATCGGCCAGTACAGCAACAATAAAGGGTGTACGATAAATCATCCAATACGAAATGTTTACATGCCGGTATTTACCTTAGACTGTCTCTCTTCCTGGCATTACCTAAGTGTTCAGTTAATTAGCTGATCCGGTCTAAGTCATAAGACAGACCATTCAGGGACATTTCTATATTACAAGAACATTTACCACAAGAAGTTAGTTTCAGTTTTAGATAAAAATGCCTTTAAGCTGTTTATCTTGATTTATAAAATAATTTTAGGTGAAAATATATAAAAGTTCAAAATCATTTTAAAAACTTTTTTGAGTTTAAACAGAAAAGGTATTTTTTTGTCGATCTTTGTATTTTAATAAAATTCTTAAATAACATATCCAAAATACAAAAAAATAGCTGAAAAGTATTAATAGGCCAAAGACTGACAAGCATCCATACATAAGCCACATTAAGATCAGCGGTGACTACAAGCATTTTTGGGATCTTTACGGTTTCGCTCAGTAAATAAATCGGTACGTTTACGAGCATGCGTATTTAAAAGCCATGACCAAATACAATAGTGGCTCACCGTCTCTCACCGTGCTTCCCGTACTCCGAACGGAAAACTCAGACAAGCATTAATAAATTGTTCCCTATAATGCCGATACCCCGTACGGCGCCCGCACGTGAACATTCGGTGACAACCGAAAACTATTGGTACCCAAGCGCACAAACCGATTTTTTACCATAAAACGTAATTTAAATGGTCCTACCTTTAGGAAATTAGTAGCCCTATTAGAAAGCATTCTTCGAGTTTTGTTTGTTTTATCCAAGTATCCAAACTTAAACACAAACATCAATAGTTGTTGCAAGAAATGTGTGTAGGACAATGTTAAAATCGATTAATTATATATTTTTGCCATTTTACTTTATATATCGGGCTGCTAATTGTAATTTCAAAGACACTTAAGATATCTACAGTTAATTAACTTTGCCGTTTTTAAGCATTTATGTATTTTTTAACTTAAACCAAGTAAAGATACTAAAAACTTTTTTTTACCCAAGTATGTTAATCTGAAAACAAATTTATCTTTATAAATTGTGGTTGAAAAATATGTTTGTAAAACAAAGTTGAAAAGCGGTAATCGATTATTAGCTTTTAAATAATTTAGAACCAACGGCATCGGTTTTACTTGGCTAATAAATTTTACATAAAGCGGTATTTAAGTTAAAATCAGCTTTCACAAGTTTGAATATATTACTTTTTTTATCTGAAACAAATTTTAAACATTAATATGTAAGGTAATCTGCAAGTTGGTAATACTTTATTATTAAACAATTTAAGATTAAATTGTTATATTAAATGGCTTTTCTACTTAGTTTTACTACTGCAATCAGCTATTTTCCATTAACTGGAAACAAAAGAAGAACAAGCAGGTTAAGCAAATATTGGTTTTTTACTGCTGATATGCCTTAAGTATTTAGCTATGTATAGACTTTATATAATTTTAACATTTTTTGAAGTTTTTTATTGATTTGATTTGTTTGCATTGTTATGCCGTAGTGAATCAAAAAACTAAAACCTATAAGTGCGGTGCGACAAAACTAGATTTGCCATGTTCTGTATGAAGGTTATCTTTACGTAAAGTTACCTACACCACAACGGCCCATTTCTCTACTTTTCTATGAAAAACGTTACTTCTAGGAAAAATGTGTTTAAAATACTTAATAATGTATTTTTGATTTGTTTTAAAGCCTATACTTATGATGCAGATAAATTTGGTTTAAAATGTGCAATATCATTTTTATATCAGTAAAAGTTTAATTTATTGGGTGCGTGACTCAACTTTAATTGAATTATAAGAAAATAACTAACTGCTTTACCAAACTGTTAACGTTTAATAATATTTAATAAAAATAGTCTTTTCTTTCATGGCTTACTACATTTTGATTGTAATATAGTAATATCACTCTTAGAAAAAACAGGTGGACACACTTAGAGTACTTATCAAATCTGATTTTTTTAATTTGCTCGTTTTAAGTGTAAAAGAAAAACAAAAATCATGATAAATTAAATTAGTTTGTCACTTTATAGTTGAAAAAAACTTATTTTAAAGAAAAAAATAAAGATTCGTAAATTGACCAATTTTTTTATATCTTTTTTATTTTTTAAAAATATTTATTTCGAGTTTTGCACATCGGCCTAAAATTAAATTCTAAACATCTTTTTCAAATAACTTTTTAGATATCGAGCCAACTTACCTCACTTTTTGATATTTTAATTTATTTTTTATTGATTATCTCCCCAACGGATGAGCAGAATATGATTATTGATTTTTGTTAATTCGATACCAAAAAGTTTTTTTAATATTTTCAAAAATATTTTTTTCTCATATGTGTTCAACTCTTTGGCGGTCACTGTAAATACAAATAAAAAAAAACAATTAGAAAAAATAGCATTTAGATGTCTTAGTAACCAGAGGGCCATTAAAAAAAAGATCATGTAAATCGGAGCAATAGAACTCTCAAACGAAGTGTCTGAATTTTGGCTTTGCGTTTTAAATCATATATATACATAAATTGTTATCAAGAAATTGTAAAAATTTTATTTTATTTTTTGCTTTACAATGCCCGATTCACAAAACTTTTTTATTAGTTTGGCCAACCTTACCTAGAAGAGGCTCGCAGTAATAATACACATGGAAAAATCACTTATTGGATAATATACAAAAAATAATGTTTTAAACTTTTATAAAAGTGTAGAACAGAAAATTCAAAGTTAAAAATAAATAAAAACTTGATTGTTTTAAGAATACTTTATTCTTTTTTATTTTAATATATTTTATTACTTAATTATTAAGCACAACAATGTTTTAAAATGTTTATTTAACTAGTAAAGGCAAATTTTAAATTGAATGCTGCTTTATGCAATATTTAAGAATAGAAGTTCCGGGACAAAGAAGTCAACCGAGTGAAACCAATAGTTCTAAATTATTTAAAAGCAAATTATCGATTACCGCTTCTGAACTTTGTTTGCTTTATAAACTGTCCCTTTTAAAACGGTTTGGGTTGGTTAGTTTTGATTTAATTTTTTAGTAAAAATAGCCCAAATTAAACTAAATATTTTTTGTCTTAGTTTAGTTAATGTTTCTAATAATTGGTTAATAGTTTTAAACTAAATGTAAATGTTTGTAAGAAAAAAATTTATTTTTAAAAATGAAAAGTTAAAATTTTATTATTAGTGTTGATGTAGGGGACAACACCTTAAAGTTTTTATCATAAGAGAGATTATTAACTTAAGGTAATAAGATAAGATTTTAATTAAACACGTCTATTTAAAGTTGCTTCAGTGGTATTATTGTTAAAAAATTAGGCAAAATATGATGTTTTACGTGATTAATAAAAAACTGTTTTTAGAAGAAAAAAATATCAAACTACAATACATGTATACTGTGTAAAGCATTCGCTGCCATCTTAAATTTAAGTTTTTTGGGCTATTCGGCCGTCGTTAAAGATTTTGTATCCTTGACGTTTCGCCAACACGAGTGGTTGGCATCCTCAGAAGGTTCCTAGTAGACTACTTGCGTACTGTGTCCCGGCGCAGACGCAGCGAGTATTTATAGGCAGCTTGCGTGGGCGGGGCCTGTTCCAGTTAATCGTTGCGAAGTTGTTGTTCCTGCCGTGGTGCTAGTTTTGTGGATTTGAGAATCGGTATCCACGTTTTATTGATCTTCATTGATTCTTCTGTTTTGTTGAAGATGTTGGTATGTTTGTGTATCTCTACGGCTTCCCTGTACAGTCTGGCATGGTAGGATGAGGTGTTAGCAAGAACCTGTGTATTTTTAAATTTTATGTGGTGCTCTGTGCCTGAAAAAGTGTGCTCCGCTACGGCTAATTTGTCCGTCTGTCCCAGGCGGCAGTTAGGTTTATGTTCTTTAATTTTTGTGTTGATCGATCTCTTGGTCCTTCCGATATACACACTGCCACATGTACACGGTATCCGATAAACTTCTGGGCAAACCAGGGGTCTTTTTTGTCCTTGGGCGATCTTAAACACTCTTTTACTTTTTTGAAGGTTGTGTATATAGTTTTAATATTGACCTTTTCTAGTAGGCGACCTATTCTGTCCGTTACCCTCGGAACATATGATAAAAAGGCTCTTGCCGTTGGTGGAGTTTACTCCTTGATTTTGCAATTATCTTTTGGATGCATTCCTTTGTGTATTTCTTGCTCTGAGTATCCTTTGGCCATAAGTGCGTTTTTAAGTGTGTTAATTTCGAGTTCATTGCACCAGGTTCGCAAATTCTTTTTGCCCGTTCTGAAAGCGTTTTGATAATACCAAACTTTTGGCAAAGATGGTGGTTAGAGTCTCTGTGTAAATAACTGTCAGTATTAGTCGGTTTCCTGTAGTGTGTGTTGCCACTTCTTTTAAGTAAAACATCTAAAAATACTATTTTGTTATCTTCTTCAATTTTCATTGTAAATTGGATATTTGAATATATATTGTTTATTTTGTTCAAAAACTCTTGAAGTTTTTCGGATCCATAGTTCCAAATTACAAAGGTATCATCGACATACCGGAACCATACCTTTGGTTTATAGAGGGCAGTACTTAAGGCTTGCGGTTCAAATTTTTCCATAAAAAAATTTGCTATTACTGGGCTTAGTTGGCTTCCCCTTGCTACTCCTTCAGTTTGTTCATAGATCTTCTGGTCCCATGTAAAGTATGTGGTCGTCAGGCAATGTTTAAAAAGATCAGATAAATCCTTTGTAAATATTGCAGTAATATGATTAATTGCGTTGTCTAAAGGTACCTTTGTAAAGAGCGATACCATTTCAAAACTTACCAATGTGTCTCCATCTTCAAGTTTTAGGTCTTTGATTTTAGCAATAAAGTGACTTGAATCTTTAACGTACGTCTCGGTTTGCCCAATGTATGGCTGCAGAAGCGATGTTAAATGCTTGACCAAGTTGTAAGTCGGCGATCCGATAGCACTGACTATGGGACGTAAGGGAACTTTGGCCTTGTGAATTTTGGGAAGACCGTAAAGTCGTGGTGCCACTGCTTCGCTTTTACATATATTCTTTTTGACATTATTTTCAAGGCTGGAAATATCAACTAACTTTTTAGTTCTTTTTATCAGCTTTTGTGTTGGGTCTTAATGTAACTCCTTATATGTAATTGAGTCTAGTAAGTCCTTGATTTTTGTTTTATAATCTGCGGTATTCATTACTACTGTGGAATTACCCTTGTCAGCCGATAAACCAAAGATGTCTTTATCTTTATTTAATTCGCCTATGGCTTTGGATTCCTTCAGTTTTAAGTTGTTCTTCGGCACTTTAGCTTTTTGTAGAATTCTTGACGTTTCCGTACGGATCTCCTGAGCTTTTTCATCTGGTAGGTATCCTATTGCCGCTTCAAGATTAGATATTATGTCTTCGGTGGGTATTTCTTTTGGTGCAATCGCAAAGTTTCCGCCTTTAGCTAGAACGGAGATTTCCTCCGATAAGTTTGGGTCGCTTAGATTAACAACTGTCCTGGTGATATCTAATTTAGGTTTGGGATTGAAATTTTCTGATATTTTCTCAAACTTCTTCTTTTGACATTCTGTGCATCTTTCCAATTCGTTTTTCATGCTTCTGTATGAAATGGAATCTATTTTATCCCAGTCTGTTCGGTAAAGAGTGTTGCTTAATTGGTAAAAAAGGGAAATTAGTTTGTTGTCTATTTTCGCCAGAACCCTTCTGGTGTTCTGAATTCTTTCCCTGAGAATTGCTTTTTCTTTCCTTCTATAATTTCTGCGAGCTTAAACAAATTTAATAACTGGCTTCATTTTTTAAAATCCGGGAATAATATCCTCAGCTCTACATTGAGAAAGGAAAGCCAAAGAGGATAAAAGCTGGGCTTTCTTTTTCTAGAGTCTTCCAATTGTCGGTGTAGCGGCAATAAGATACCTACCAGATAAAAAAGCTTAGGAGATCCGTACGAAAACGTCAAGAATTCTACAAATAGCTAAAGTGCCGAGAAACAGCTTAAAACCGAAGGAATCCAAAGCCATACGCGAATTAAATAAACATAAAGGCATCCTTGTTTTATCAGCTGACAAGAGTAATGCCAGAGTAGTAATGACTACCGCAGATTATAAAACAAAAATCCAGGACTTACTAGATCTAATTACATACAAGGAGTTACCTCAAGACCCAACAAAAAAGCTGATAAAAAAACTAAAATGTTAGTTGATAATTCCAGCCTTAAAAATGATGTCAAAAAGTAGATACGCAAAAGCGAAGCAGTGTGTGTGTGTGTTAGTGCAATATTTCCAAAGGACTTATCTGATCTTTTTGAACATTGCCGCGGTGTAAAAACCCAGGCCCCAGTCTTAAATAAGATCTCCGCGTAATGTTATTATATTATTAAATAATAAAATGCACAACTTTGTCCTAATTTCACTAACTTCATATCTACTATCATTTCCAAGATCCTTATGGTGCGCCTTAATTTTATAACACCCTGTATTTCTACATACATTGAAGGGGTTAGAGCAGAAAGGGTATAAGTACGTCTAAGTTAGTTTTGAGAAAATAGCTTTCAAAGTAATTTGTGTTTTTAAAATTCTGTAAAACCTCTTACTTTAAGAAATAATGTTCAAAAATTCTGAACCAAATATATGTTTTTATTGTTGATATAATATATTTGATAAAAGGCTTAGTCTAGTTGAAAAGTTGAATTTGATACACTTATACCGTTTTTGCCCCAATGGATTTTTTCATATGGGTATAGCATGGAAACAAAATGCAAAAAAGTAAAGTTTCAAAACATTTTTATTGATAAACAGAACAAATAAACTTACAACTAAATTTTCACAAACAAAAATCTATTCATAGTCAGAACTAATGACATCTTCGTTCTCATTTTCTTGTGAAACTGCACTCGGTCCCGGCTCCATTGCTTCTCTTGATGTGTGAGCCTTTTCTTTATTTTTATTTTTTGTGGTCGCATCCTCGTGTTTCATATTTTTATAAAATGTATGGTACACTGGAGGTATATAATCCAAAAGAATTTTGCAGATTTTTCCACTTTTCAAGCTTAATTGGCACTGAAGTTGTATGCAGTTGCGTAAAAGTTTCATCAAAAGAAAGCGATGGCCGCCCAGATGAGTTAGATCCACATAAACATTTCAGGAAAGTATAGATATCATCCAAAACTGGCTTGAATTCAAACGAAAACGAATCAAAGTCTTTCGCATATCTAAAATATGCGATGTCTCTAAATTTAATGGATCTTCCTTCTGTGTCTTTTTTGGATCTTTTATGAGGTTATTAAGTTTTTCGAACGAGAAAAACATTTCCTTTGTCATTTTGTGAACTATAAATTTTTTGCAAGAACTTGCGATTACTTCCCTCCAGTGGTCAGGAATAAAAACTTGAGGATTTCTTTTTTGCTTTTTTCGACCAATGCAAAATTCCTGTCACATTCCATATAAGTGTGACCGGTCTCAAGAAACTTATGATGTATTTCGTCAATATGGGTGGCTTTCACTAAATACATGAAAAGCTTGCAAATATTTTTATTTTTATTTTGGCCCCCACATGAGTCGCTGTATGATATTACTTTAGTGACAGTCGATGGTAGGGATTTGAAGAAATGCACAAGACACGACCCTATCTCCTGTGAACCTCTGCCAGACACAGTTTCATCCCATGTGTACATGTGGCCTGCTCCAGTGAGTAAATTATGGACACAAAAGTTGTATGTCCATAGTTGCCTTAGATAGAACACCTTTGATGTAGTAAGCAATGGCGTGGCCAGTGTTTGCTGTAGATCGAAACATATTACCGCAGTATCCTTCGAAGTTTTATTGCTTTTAGTATCTAGTTCTTTCATACTAGATGCCTTTTGCGCCTTTCTTTGATGTACTTCTAAAGAGACCGTAGCATTTCGAACACTAATTTCGTTTCGCGAGTTCTTTATGATATTCTGCAAGCTGTCGCACTTTGAGCAGGTGTCGCTGTGGGGCTTGTGAAATCGCAAGTTAAATTCACTGTTAAAAACATTACGGTAGTAACTCATCTTAACGATTGGCTTATTATTTTCATTACAATATTGTTTATATAATAAGTACATCTTTGTAACGTTAAGATCTGGTGAAAGATATCGGGTATTCAAGTTATCTTTACGAGAGTAATGGCTTTTGTATTTCGGGAACATACTTATATGCTGAATTACAGTCTCGCGAGTAGTTTTATCAACTTTGTTAACACTTTTATTTTTTCCCCTTTTATCAGGCTCAGTTATACCAAATCTATTAGTTTTTTCACATACTGTAGTAAAGCGTCTATTACTAATATCAAACGTTTGGAGGAAAAATGCTTTACACACTCGCTTATTCATTAGCATGATTTTTGTAGAAAAATTTCGATGTTTTGTAGATCCTTGATTCCTCCTAGCAACTTCCTCTTTTTTATGAAGGACGACGTCTGTCTACCTCAGAAATAATTTCGTTACACTTAAATCTGCATGTATGATCAAAAGGTCTTAATTGCTTACTAGGATGGATGACGTTCTTGTGTCCTACATACTGCTTGCCTTCGGTTCTTAGCTTCTTTTTTCATTTCTTTTCCAAGCACTGATATTCCTTTTTCGTTTTCTTGTTTTACTCGGCGTAACATGTGTAGATTTTCTAACACTACTTTTCTCTGACTGCTCTGATTCTTCTGAGGAATATACTGAATCATCGTTTCCTGGTCGATATTCTTCATCTTCATCCGTTTCGTAAGGATCTGAATCGGTTTCATAGGCATCTAAAAATAAACAGCAACATAACCATAAAGTTAAAGCTAAAATTATTAATTTTCATTTTACCTTTTTCCTGCTACTAGTCATCTCCCAAAAAAACGTGATAAATAGATCTCGATTTATATGTACAAAAACCTTGTCAACACACAACTGCAATAAAAAACGCACTAGCCACAACGAGTTCGCTAAACAGTCTAATCAAAAATGTTGAGTGCAAAAACGGTACAAGTGATATTATACCCGTTTTGCTCCAACCACTATTCAGGAATTGTTAAGTAGGTTTTTCTACCAGCAAGAGATGGCACCACAAGTAACTTAAATACGCTTATATCGTTTTTGCTCTGAAAGAACATACACTCTAGTATTATTTTCTGCATTTAACTCGAGAACTTTAAAAATGTTAGTTATACCCTTTTTGCACTAACCCCTTCCATTGATAAATTAATGATTTAGGTTGCACACAAATTTCGGGCTGGTTAACACAATTATCACAAGGTTGGTAATTAAGTTTTGTTTTTATAACTTTTGCATAAATAATAAAACATAAATTATCGGTTACAGCGTTGATGGTAAAGTAAAAGAAACAGTTGACTGGGTATAATAGAAAAAGCTCAAATAAAGAACGTTGGCTTGTACCCAAATCGGTATGCATTTTTTGCTGTCAAATGAAAAATACTTCCAAGCTTCACAAATACTTGCTTCCACTCCCGGTCATTTCCAAGTCAATTTGAAAATTCTAAAAGGTAAGCGACGGAAATTCAATTAAGTTTAATGTTTGATCCGGAGCCGCGGTGTAAAAAGCCAGGCCCCAGTCTTAAATAAGATCTCCGCGTAATGTAATCATATTATTAAATAATAAAATGCATAACTTTGTCCTAATTTAACTAACTTTATATCTACAACCGTGTCCAGGATCCTTATGGTGCGCCTTAATTTTATAACACCTTGAATTCCTACATACACTGATGAATGAATGATTTAGGTTGTACACAAATTTCAGGCTGGTTAACACAATTAACACAAGGTTGGTAGTTAAGGTTTGTTTTCATAACTCTTGCATAAATAATAAAAAATAAATTATCGGTTACAGCGTTGATAGTAAAGTAAAAGAAACAGTAAGTTGACAGGGTATAATAGAAAAAGCTCAAATAAAGAACGTTGGCTTGTACCTAAATCGGTGTGCATTTTTTGCTGTCAAATGAAAAATACTTCCAGGACTCACAAATACTTTCTTCCAGCTCCCGGTCATTTTCAAGTCAATTTGAAAATTCTAAAAGGAAAGCGACGGAAACTCAATTAAGTTTAATATTTGATCCGGAGCCGCGGTGTAAAAAGTCAGGCCCCAGTCTTAAATAAGATCTCCGCGTAATGTAATCATATTATTAAATAATAAAATGCACAACTTTGTCCTAATTTAACTAACTTCATATTTTCTACCGTTTTCCAAGATCCTTATGGTGCGCCTTAATTTTGAAACACCCTGTATTCCTACATACACTGATGAATGAATGATTTGGGTTGTAATCAAATTTCGGGCTGGGTTGCACAAGGTTGGTAATTAAGGTTTGTTTTTATAGCTTTTGCATAAATAATAAAAAAAATTATCGGTTACAGCGTTGATGGTAAAGTAAAAGAAACATTTGACTGGGTATAATCGAAAAAAGCTTAAATAAAGAACGTTGGCTTGTACCTAAATCGGTATGCATTTTTTGCTGTCAAATGAAAAATACTTTCAAGCTTCACAAATACTTTCTTCCAGCTCCCGGTCATTTCCAAGTCAATTTGAAAATTCTAAAAGGAAAGCGACGGAAATTCAATTAAGTTTAATGTTTGATCCGGAGCCGCGGTGTAAAAAAGCCAGGCCCCAGTCTTGAATAATATCGCCGCGTAATGGATTTCGAATTAAGTGATGCGTCTCAAAGGGCCGATTCCTTGCGTTTTATTTGCATTTTTATGGGCAGCAGCGCTCGCGAAATAGACGAAAATATGCTCCAATTTGCCTTTAAGGTGTGAATGGAACGGTATAATAAGATTATATTGGCGAAAGGTACGGTTTAAGATGAAAAAATATTATTTTGAAATATCGTTTTCAGTAGGACGGCGCGTTGCGGCTATTATAAGTTTTTATTAAATTCAGAGTAATAGTACTAAATCTAAATTAAAAGTCGCCCTTACCAATTACAAAAAATAGTTATACAGTGTGTTTTAGGATAGGTGTTACAAGGGGACAAATGAACCAAATATTTTAGAATTTTTATTAAACGTCCTTTTAGGAAAACTGATTCCATGGTCCAAAACTGATAATTACAAAATTTTACTTTGATTGGTAATATACAGGACAAGTTATACCTAAAAATATGAAAAATGAACATCGGTAAAGTACCTTTGTTTTTGAAAATATGACAAAATTGTTTAATAGTCTAGGATCCGAATAG
Source organism: Listronotus bonariensis (assembly GCA_014170235.1). Taxonomy (NCBI): domain Eukaryota; kingdom Metazoa; phylum Arthropoda; class Insecta; order Coleoptera; family Curculionidae; genus Listronotus; species Listronotus bonariensis. The sequence continues at coordinate 63,313 of JACEGR010003440.1, forward strand.
GAAGCGACCTTTACCCATCTGTCTATCGGATAAAAACTATTTTATATTAAAGATAATATTTAAATAAAAGTATTGGCATGGGGTTGCCTAAAAAATAAGGTCAAGGCAATGACCAATTATTTACTAACTTACTCTAAGACAGTAAATCTATCTACGTTTTCGTATAACAAATAGGTATAACCTAGAGGAGGTTTGGACATAATATAAAATTTAGATATTTTAAGCGATAATGTAACGATGATGTAACATATCACTTTGTTCCAATGAGTAAAAAAACTTGTTTTAAAAATGAAGAAAACGGTAAGTTATTTTTTCTTTAACTTAAATTGTCAATAACTTTTAAAAGAACGATTTTCTTTAAAAAGAGTAGAAGTCCTTATTTGTAAAGCAATAAATTTTTAATAAGAATCTATGTTGCTTTTTTCTATATATTTATTTTTTCATTAGTTATAAAATTCCAAAATTAAAAAGGTAAATCTTAAAAAATATATCAATATTTAAAGCTTTTTAAAAAATTTTAAATATGAAATTTTTGTAGGCAATATAATTCTCTTAAGATTATATGTATACATAATTTATTTTTGATTTGATAGTTAGGGAGCTTTGACGCAAAAATGTAAGTACAAATAAAAATTTAAATTAAAGAAGATGGGCTTCTAAATATTAATGTTAAAGGCTCAAATTTTTACCAAATATTTATTTTGTCACTCTAAACAATATTTTAAATATATTAAAAAAATAAAAGTCGATTTTTTTGGCTCAGTCTAATGGCCATGCAAATGTGATGAATAATTTTTAATTCCCATTAGAAACATAATTAACTTACAACCCTCTAACTTTTTATTTTTTACCGTTTTAAAAAAATAAAAACACAATTTTGTTAGGATAATTCTGTAGTATCTGTATCTTTCAAAAAATATATTTTTTCTCTGAAGATACATAGTATACGACAAAAGTATATTTTTTTAAATGAAACACCCTGTATATTTAATTACCATTTAAAAGATAATTTAGAGAGTGTTACAGAAATATCATATTTTATGGGTCTATCTGGAAATATGGACAGAAATAAAACTTTTGGACAATTATTTCCATAATTTGTATAACCTATTTACAAACTGACATTTTTCCTTATTCTATAGAATTGGATGACCATATCTTCAAAACCAATGTAGATAGATATATCAAACTTATTATATTTTTTAAAGCTCTTTAAAAGATTTTTTTATCCATAAATTCCATAAAAAATCATACTCTTTGTCCTATCTTGTATATTTTAGGAGATATTAAAAATTTAATTATTGATCTAACAAACTTGTAATTATTTATTGTGTATGATAAAAAATAAAAAAGTTAAAGGAGGTGTTGTTTTGATACCAGTAAAAAGAAATCAAATTATCGTATGAAATTTTTAGTTATAAAATGTATTTAGCCAATGTATAAACCTAAATTTTCATCATTATTGCAAAAAATATGTATATTTTTTGTAATTAATTAAAATTGCATAGTAAGAAGTTTTTATCAACTTAATATATCTCTGCTTTATAATAATTTTGGATATCAGCAAAAATACGGGTACATTATTCTTAAGCAAAAATCACTAAACTTCGTAGTTAATATATACAATTTAATATTTGTTGGGTGTTTTTTGGTTTTGCACCATGCAAAACTTTTTATTAAAAATTACATTTTTATATAAAATTATTAATAAAGAAGTTTTCCAATAAGGTCCTTCTTAGTAAGACACACTGTAAATAACAAATATTAACTTTTTAGGTATTATGTAATGCGTTTAAATTGTCAAAATTATTATCAATTTATTTATTATATTAATAATTACTTATAAAATTTCAGAAATACTTGTACTTTAATTTAAGGAGCCTGGGCTGAAAATGTACAATCGCCATTTATCCTTTTTAAAACAGTGAGAAAAATATCTCAATAGTTTTATTTTTCAGCACTGAATTTAAATAAATTACTTTTTAGTTCATGACTACATCCAAAACAGAGTGTTTAAACTTAAGAAAAAATGTATTTAATTTAATGTATAGGTTCTTTGTCCATTTTTTATTTATTCGATATAACATATTAATCCAATTTTGGAGATTGTACACTTTAAAACTAGCACCCTCATTTGTATAACAACTGTACTATAATAAAAAAATATTTGATTCCATAAAAGGTGTACAATAAAAAGTTTTTAAATCATAGCGTTTTAAATATTTTATTAAAAACCCATTAGCGCATAGGCGACAAGGATATGGGTGCTGTGGTTGCCCAAGCACCTATACGAATTTTCGAAATACTTTCCCGTTACAGATGCAGCTATTTAGGTCAATAGGTGAACTGCCACTACCAAAAGTAAATAATTAAATTTTAAAAATTAGGTTAATAATATTTTTTAATTATTTTCTTTATTTTAAACAAGTTAATAGGGCTTACCCAATAAGTTAAATAAGTAAGTGGCACATATTTCAAAATGTGCAGTCTTTTTTATTAGTTAATATGTTTTTTAAGCCCACTGTGCAAAAGTAAAGTAAAACTACCTTTGTGTGTTGTTCGATATTTGTGGAAATAATAAATAGTTTATATCGTCGATTTAAACGTAAAAGTCATTAGGTACATGTTATCTAATTTTTTAAATATATTTTACTAACTTACAGTAATAGTATATAATGTAAAAAAACTACTAATTTTATGACTTCTAAATATCTTAGGTGAAATTTAAGGCTAATAAAAACAGTTGTTATTCTTTTGTTATTTATTACAATTTTTTTTTATAAAACTGCTTGTATTATTTAAGCCATAAATTGTTATATTATAATTTTTAATACAATAATATTATTAACTGTAAAGCAATAAACAGTGACCGCCAGAAATGTTAACCCTTATAAAAACTTTTTATTTTTGATTTCTTAAAGAATTTTATTCTTGAAAAATCTCTGCATACAGCGAAACTTACAAAGCACTGATCAAAATTTAAATAAACCATAGCGTATTTGAGATAGGTGCAAATTAAAGAATATGACATAAAAGAAAACAACCTTTATTTTTGAACTTGAGAAGATTTTATTTGGAATACTTGTTAGGAATTAAAACTTATGTCATATTTTAAAAGCACTGCCTTCTAATAAAACATTGAAAAAAACACTTACTTTTCCAACTAACCCTGTCTAGAGATTAGATCATAGTAAATTAACTGCCATAAATTATCCCTATTACCCTTAAATTTTGAAAAAATGTTAATGCTTATATATTCATTAAGCATCTAAGTTCAATTAGATCAATTTAAAAGGCAAAAGTAAAGTCTTGTCTCTTTGTGGTTCAATAAAGCGAAAACTAACTTTTAAAAAACATAAATTATTTTGGTGATTTTCTATTTAAATGTTCAAAAACTAAACTTTGGTGAGATTATGGTAATAAGAAAAAGTTCATAGAATTTTAAAAAAACATATATTTTAGGACTAATTTAAATAAACACGAATATATGATTATAAATTTAAAAATACGAAGACGTTTTTTATAGGTCAAAAATGATGTGGCTCATTAATCTATAGAGGGTTTTGAGTTTTAACTTATTGAACCACAAAAAAGCAAAAATTTACGTTTGCCTTTTGAACTGATCCCAATGTACTTAAATGCTTTAAAAAAGCGAAGCTTTAATATTTTTATCAAATTTACGGCATTTAATTCAGTTTGATCTAATATCTATACGGGATAAGTTGGAAAAGTAAGTTATTTTCGAATTTTTTTTAAACGAGTTTTCCAAATAATGTTTTACTCTAAGTTTAAAAATAAAGATCGTTTTATCTTGTGTCATATTTGTTATTCGTTAATTTGCACCTACTTCGTATCCGCTATGGTTTATATAAATTTTGATTAGTGTTTTGTGAGTTTTGCTGTCTGCAGAGATTTTTGTCAAAATTATTTTTTAAATTAAAAATACAAATGTTTACCGTATGGTTCAACATTTCTGGCGGTCATTGTATATTTTTTATTTACACAAAAGCTGTTAGCACCCTTATAAATAGAACGTACTTGCTTTTGTTTTCAGATTTCTTAAAATCTAGAACTATAGTTGAATCATGTATCTAAATTTCAAACGACTCTTTCAAACCACTTAGTGAAATCAATCGTAGGGTTCGCGGAACACATTTTAAATATCACTATCCTAAATGATCAACAATAAACCACTGGTGCACCAAATAAATTCTTCTGAAAAATTTAAAATGGATATGTTCAAAACAACGTACTTTCTTAATTTAAGTATATTTTTATATATATTGGTACAAAGTCTATAAAAAGGCCTTTTAAAAATGTCATAGCAGCCAACTATGGTTTCCATTAAAAAAAGAAGGTTTATATCGTAGCTTAAAAACTTACTACTACATTTAATATTGGATTTGACCTTTATATTAACAAAATATTTATTTAGTTCTTTATATACACTCTTCTTTATTTCGGAAACATTAACTGAGGTTTAGAGAAAAAAAAAATTTTACCTAAAAACTTTTATTTTTAATATTTAGCAATTATTGTTTTCTTAAACCAAAAAAAAATGTTTTAAACTAAGCTCCAAAACTAGAATTTTGTTTAACTATCTCTGTAACTGCAGCGGTTTCTGAGATCCCTATAATAAGCACCAAAGAAACCTCGCCCTGTATGTTTTATTTTTACTTTAAGTATTTTTTTCTAAATTGGTGAGTATTTAAGTTAAAAAGTTAGAACGCACAAAATATAATGCATATAACACTTTTAGCTTTGCTGCATTTTACTAAGCGTTTAAAAACTGCTGCTTTAATTAATTTTAATTTGTAGAGCGTTCACCTAACGACTAACACTACAAAGTTTGCCGTTTTTTAATTATAATTACCGGTATTATTTATTCTTACACAATATTGCTATGCAAAATTATTAACTAAAAACTAACTGGAGCTATGTTTAAAACGGAATGTAATTCTAAAATGTGCTTATTAAATTTTAAAAAGACTGTTAAATTTCATTAATTTGGTTGTTTTTAAATTAAAAGCATAATTATTATTATTTCCTATTTTTCTTATGTTTCATGTTTTTCTAACGACATTTTACAAAACACATGGTTTAAAAAAATATTTTAAGCCTTACACCGGAATTAACATATTGCAAGAGTGTTAAAAAAAATTAAAGTAAAGAGAATATATAGCCACAAACTTTTTAACCTATGTTTTTATTATTTTGTTTAGCTTATGTGCAAAAAAATCTTCCTCATTGCATATCCTAGAACCATAAAGGGAATGTGGGGATTTTTTCTTTTTAAAATAACGTGTATTTTTATTAATGAGCGTACTACGACGTAATATACTAAATCAAATATCATTTATCTTAAAACTAACGAGTTTTACTAAATATGGTATTGATATAGAAATTATACCATAGAACGTTGGCACAGTAGTTTACAATAACCCTGTATATTGTATTGTTTGTTGCCATGCTGTCTATAGGAAACTTAATTTTAATGGAGATTTTTAATTGTAAAAGTCAAGCTTTATAAAATGTGTAGGAATATAAGAATATAAGAAAAAGCTAATGGACTTAATCAGACGTTTATTTTAAACATTAATTAAAATAACAAACTTCCAATATTATATAGTACATACTAATTACATAAATTAAAAAAGGATTTGTATATTTAGTTTAATTCGCCATATAATAAAAAGTAATGTTTAACCATAACACTTAAATGTATGATACGTAATGTAAACGATAGATATCATTTATGAGGACATGATATACATATCTTTCCAAGACAAGATGTATACAGGGTAATTGTTAAATATAACGGTCTAACCAGTTTACCTAAGTTTAAAAGCAGAAAAAAATTAATTGGATTTAAGTCTGTTGTTAAAAAATTACTAAATGATGTACTGTTTGAATATTTGGTTAGGAGAGGTTTTGTGCAGTGACATAATAATCTTAATTTTCTTGTAACCTCTAAAGGTCGCCACATTTAGAAAGAAATATCTTTTTACCAATTTTTGGATAAACATTCTTCTTTTTAACATTACTTACCGCTTAAAAGTATACGTGGTAAAAGTAAATTTAAGGAACAATTTTTAAGATTTCTGGATATAAAAAAAACTTTTTGTAGACCAGTTCTAAACTATACACGGTGTTTTAGAATAGGATGCTGATTAAGAGTGTCAATCCCTGGATATTTATTTAATATTTTTCTATGCTCTAAATGCTTTTAATTTTAAGATACAAAGTGGTAAATTAACAAAAAAATCTTAACACCCTTAAAGGTCAACTTCTTATTCTTAAAAAACCTGTATAGCTTAGAGCTGGCCATCCAAAAGATTTTTTATTCAGATATTCTGAATCTGTTGCTTGATAATTTTGCCATGTATACCTTTTTTAGGAGTTGTGACGTTAAAGAATAATAACTTATATCTTAATGGTAAATCCAAAGTTGCTAATAAAGCAGGTGGCGCCTTGACAATGCAATAATCTGCAAACAGTATCCCTTTATCTTTTTTTTAATCGCCAGGAAAAAAATTCCATTATATTATAAAAACAACACCTAGGATGCCATCTGTTGGAAAAATTTCAAACTTTGCTATTAAATGAAGAAGAAATTTTTTAGTGGATTGTAAAATGTTGGCAACGGTCCAAACATTGCCTGATTGCCATCTGTTGGCAAAATTTGAAACTTTGCTACTTAATGAAGAAGAAATTTTTTAGTGAGTTGCAATCTTTTGCAAATTTTAAAATTTGCTACCATTGTCATTTCATAGGGGCTGGTTATTTTCTTTTGCTGCTTAATTAAATAGTATGTTCTAATTTACTGTTATATTAAGAATTTTGTGCAATATAACGAACTAAAAATGAAAAATAATTAATAGTTTAAAAACTAAAAACACGCTTTTATATGCAACCGAACTAAAAATTAAAAATAATTTTTCATTAAAAAAATATTTTCACTTCATAGTAAAAAGCGTGGGGTGCATTTTACTATTTTTTCATAACTTTTCCATCATAGATATTGGCAAATATAATAATTATAACATTTAATATATTAAGCACCCCACGCTTTTTATTTTAAGTTTAAGATAAAATTCGAAGCATTTTTCCGCACAAAACCCTTTCTAGATAAATATTGCAACAATGACCCAATTAATAACAAAATTATTTATGAAAAACTAAAATCAATGTTATTCTTTAACACTATGTATCTAGAAACATCATTCGCTGCTAAAATGTGTGGAACTGGATTAAATTGTCATATTTGACTCTATACCTTTAAATTACACATTGTGTATCTAAACAATTATTCTTTTAGACAATGGAGTCGGTTTAATAAAGAAAATAAAAAATAAAAAGCTGTATTCACACGACTTACTTACTATCATTGGCGCGTCGTATCGCATCGTGTCGACCTGTTGCACAAGAATCCAACCATCCGAGCCCTTTGTACAATAACGCTGGCCCCGTTTCACGCTTCTTTGTTGATTTGCCGCCGTTTAAGTTACTGATTTTGCTTGCTTTTGTCTTGCTGTCCACAAAAACAATACTAGGAGTAAATGAGCCTTTTTATGAATATTAATTTAAAAGAAAAAAACGTGTCAGTTTTAAAATTGGTATTTTTGTTGGTAAATAATGTGAAATTTAAATTTTTAAGTTATGTTTATTTAATAACTTAAGGTCTTCCTAAAAATGAACACAATCACCTAAATAAATTGTTGTCTTGGTTTTATAATGGTTTTGATGAAAACGGTAGTTGATATAACTGTTAATGAAAACCAAGTACAGACATTTTTGCACCTTTAAACATAATTTTGTTTAAGTGCAACCTGTGCAAATAAAAAAATTACCTAATATTATAGCCAGGGGTAGTAATATACCATATTCTCTGAATAAATCGCATGCATTTCTTTTTATTTTCTTTAATGTAATTGACAAAAAATCGAAATGTTAAAAACATTTCTATTGAAACCATACTTTTTAAATTTTAATATTAAATGTCACCACTAAATTATCTTTTTCATGGTTTTTTTGCTGGAAATATAAATTTAAACAAAATATTATTTGGCTTTAATCTAGAATAAAGATATCTAATAAAAGGAATCCTGGTTTTTGGATTTGGACCACGTCAAATTAAAATCATATACCGAGGTTTTGCCATCTATTGTACGAGGCATCTTCAGGCATCTTTACTTTTGCGAGATCGGAACACTTTAGTGCTCCTCAGTGGACCAAGAGCCGTAAAAGCTCTCGTTCAATATTTAATAAATTATTTTAGAAAATTAATCTTTTTATGTATTATGAAGAGCTATTCTGCATTTGCAATCATATTATTAAAGTTAAGATAACTTTAAAAGAAATAAATAATTAATTTGTTATCTGCGCCCAAAACTCATCGCCTTACTATGTACGCATGCATTTGATTTTACGCGTTTGATTTTGACGCGATTTCGCTTCATATTCTCGTCGCTTTACTATATTTCAGCCTAAGGTTTAGCCTTATTTTGTCCTTTACTTAATTTTCGAAAAAAGGTAGTATATAGTATTGTGCCTTTCTCTTTAAATTAAACAAAAACATTATATATTTGAAATACTAAATATTTTATAACCACAATAAAATCACTACCAAAAATAAATAGGTGCATATTTAATTAGTGTATAGTACAAATTTTACAATACCCCTAAGTATGTATATTATGCAAACAACAACCCTTTGCTATCTTATTATACTTTTTCAAGATAATATCTGGTTTACAAAAGCAAATACTATAGCAGGTGGAATTTAGAATTGTCTTAACAACATGTGGGCCTGAGAACCTGTTTTGCAAACGCCACTACACAATACAATAAAGTTTTCGACTTTCTGAGGGGTAAAATTCTAAGAATAACTTAATAACTTTAGAAACAAACTTAACAAGAAAATGGCAATTTAATATTAAATAAACTAATTATAACTTTTAAATAGATAATAATAAATAGAATACTATATATGTATATAATATATGTATATATTGCTTTGTCAACAACATACATACGTAGATATACTTGATGTTTACAAACTTTTAGTTACTTTATACATCAAAAAAGTAAAAAATTTACTAGTCTTCTAAACACTGGACCCACTTCATTAAAACTTTTTTTCTAAATCTTTGGTTTAAAAGTAAAACTCACTAAGTGGTATTTTATAGGTTAGGGAACAACAACGATTTTATACAAAATTTGTGATGAATGTGAAATTTATGTCTAATATTTCAATAAAAGTTTCTGGCTGTCATAAATGTAACCATTTGATTAATTCTACAAAAAATTTTACCATAAATACCGCTATAATATTCGAACAATAATTTTAACAAAATTTACCTAGTTACTTTAACCTTTTAACTGACAAAATGTAAATAACAATAACTGTTGTTTATATAATATATTTTTAATGCATGATTATTTTATATTTTGCGGTGCATAAAAATACTAAGCTAAATTTATCTAACTTTACACTTTGGGCACTATAAATTAAAAAAAAACATCTGAACAGAAATAGTAATTTATGTAACAAGTGCATCAAGTAATACTTTTTTTTACGAATGGGAAGCTTGACACCACGGGCCTTTAGGCGAGTGCGTCAATCCCATGAGTAAAATAAGACACTTTATGCATGTGTTACATACTATATTTTTCCACGACCGTATAAAATTTTTCCTAAATACTTTTTATACATGTTTTATTTATTTAAACTTATTAATTCTAATTTTTGCAGCACAGCCATTACATTGCAACAAAAAAATCATACCCACCTTTTAAGAGACAATCATCCTCTTTATAACTATGCATTTATTATTTTATTTTAGAAAATTGTATGTACTTACTTTTTGTAGAAATAATACTTAAACAGTATAAATTCTTTTCTAATTTATTAGTCATCGAAATTTATTATTACTATTAATTTTTAATAATTTCTATTAAATTTATTTGCAAACTGTCACATTTTAAAACTAGTGACACATAAACTAAAAGAAATAATGACGAAATCAAAGGTAATTTGACAGTTTGGTACAGTCACGTTTACTGTGTATAAATTGATATTTAAGTTTATTGTAATAGGCATTGAATCAAAACACTAATTCAAAGTGTGAAAATCTGTTGTGTTAAAAAAATGTTTTTTAACACTTTATGTATTGTACTAGAATGAAGTACTTAAATTACATGTTAACGATTAAAAAAACTTAATTTTTTTAATGGTCGTGGAAAAAATATATTTTATTAGTTGTAAGATAGTAACCCTAGTTGCCACAATAAAAAATGTGTTTTATTGGTTTAAAAGTCGGTAACCGGAGTAACTTACTAGTTGTTTGTTATTAATATAAAGTCCCCAAATTATAGTTTCAAAAAATGACCATTCAAAAGAGGTAATTATTAAAGTACCACCATTTTGTAGTGGGTAGAGGTATAAACTTTATATTCTTGGCCTATAAAAAACCTGTTAAGAGATTTTAAATCATGTGCCACAAGACTCCTTTTCCATAATATTATGTTTGTAATATGGCGCACAGCTGTTTTGTTTTAAATTTCATAATAATAACTCTATTAGTTTAAATTATTGAAGACGAGCTGTATATTTTAAATATTGACCAATTTTCTTACCCTTCTGAGATACGATATACAAATTTTTTTGTAAAGTAGTAAGTAACTTACACTACTTTAAATTTGTCTAAAATGTCGCAAAACTTTGTGCTTGCCTGTAAATCCTATTTAATTATTCAAGTAAACTCTTGTATGCTTTCTACACAAAAAAGTAATAAATTTTGTAAGAATTGACGTATAGTATATTGTATATCGAGATATTTGCACTTAAACTGTTTAGTGCGCTCCAAAATACCATTATGCGTATTAGCTATAACTACAACTGCCACATCATATACAGGGTGTTATTTAATAAGTGTCCGATATTTCAGAGAGTGATTTTTCAAGTATTTTTAAGGTAAAAAGTTCCTATGAACGTGTGGTCTAAGATGCTTCGCTTTCAAGATACAGGGTGTCAAAGTTTTATTTTTATTTATATTTATTACCTACTACTCAACTGTACGTCAAAGTACGTCAAAATTGTATTATGTCTGAATTTTTACATGACAACACAAACAAAATGCATTGACTAGGCTACTTGATAAAACCGTCATTTTCGGCGGTCTTTACTTAGCATATTTATTACTAAGCGTATGCATCGATTATTTTAAACTAAAATATTTCGAAAACGGTTGCTCTAGCGTCATCTAATAAGAGTACCTTGTTTACGTAAAATGACTAAGGAATCCATTTCTTTTAACAAAAATGTAAATACAGGGTTGTACAAAAAGTCATGAGCCTTTGAAAGTGAGAATATACATGTGGCTAGCGCCCTCTACAAGTAAGAGCTAAATTAAGAACAAATTCAAATTTCTCATGTCAAAAACCCCCAGGTACCAATTTTCGTTCGGAAATTGGCATTATTTAGAAAATTATGCAGAAAAAACAAAAATAAAAATAAAACTTTGACACCCTGTATCTTGAAAGCGAAGCATCTTAGACCACACGTTCATAGGAACTTTTACTTTAAAAATACTTGAAAAATCACTCTCTGAAATATCGGATACTTATTAAATAACACCCTGTATAGAAATGGGTTTATACTCGTATATTCTCTCATATAATTTTTGGTTGCTCTAAACATTTTAAAGGCAAATATCTTTGTTGCTTGGAGTAACTCTTACAAAGTATAGCTCTTTTGTGTAAAAAGCATAGAGAAGTTTACTAGTACACTAAGGTGGTACACACAGGGTAGCACAAAAAAGTAGCAAAGTCCAAAGAAGGTAGCGTCTTCTAAATCACACATTAAAATTTTTGTTAAATTTAAATAGTTCATATTAAAAACCACTATGTGCCGAGTTCTATTAAAACATTTAAAACGTATCAAGAACTATCCAAACATAATTGAGGGGCTTGAAGGAAGAAGGTAACAAGCCACAATTTACAAAATTTCGGAATTAAATCTTACATATTTTTTTGTTACCTAATACAATTTTTATTATTGCTCAAGCCCTTCAATTAAAAGTACGTTTTTAACTTTGACACTCTGTATTTTTTTTATTATTAACTCTTGAATATAGGTATGTTTGTATACCATTAATTACCGGACACCCTATATTTAACTTTTAAGTCATAGTTTTTAAACTAAAAAATTGTGTAAATAAGCGAGAAAATCTTACGTCAAGTTATTAATATTTCGGGTTAAAAATTTTGGTTATAAATTGCATTAGAACTTGTAAATAAAGCTCAATCTTTTCCGCTTTAGAGAAAAATATGTCTGAATTGCATTGGTGTTTTTCTCGCCTTTATAAGGTGAACTCTTGCATACAAATTCGACGATCGACGTCTAGACGGTATGGAGGTCACGTTTCTCCGCATACATACTGATTTTTGCACGAAATTTGTTTTGTGTTGCTTGCTGAGAGTGTATCATTGCAATTTTAAATTGATACAGATTTAATTTTAAACGTAACACGGTTGCTTAAATATTAAAACGCTTCTAGGTATTTTATTTTTTTATAAGCATTACTTCTTTAAATATGGTATTTGTTTTTAACATTAAAAGTCCATGGTAACCAAATTACTAAAACCAATAAACAACTACTTTTTAGAAATGTCTCTATAGGTATGACAAAATATTATATAGGGTGGCCCGCCATATTCGACACGGTCTGTAGCTGGATTACCATAAGGTTTTTAAAAAATAAATAAATAGGGTACATATAGGGGTCAGATAAGGCCACAGTAGAAAATTATTTTATTATATACAGGGTGTCTTAAAAAAGTGTGACGTATCAAAGTTATATATTTTTAAATTGAACACCCTATATTTTATGACGGTTTTAGATTCTACTTGAGAAAATAACTCAAGTTTGTTAATAATACCAAGTGTCTAATTTTATTCATTTTTGTGATATTTGATTTTGTTTTTAAATGCAGAGGTGCAATTTAATTAATTTTATTTTATCACTATAAAATCCTAAAACATTAAAATTTGTTAGAACATTAGAAAAACTATGTCTTATCATACGTAGGTCATATCGAGATCATATATTGTGCAGAGTGATCAAAACATATTTTTTTAAACAAAATAGCAATATCTCTCTTATTTTAAATAGAGCACCCTTTATTTTTTTACACCACATGATGACAAATAAAATACCCTGTTAAATGGTGTATGGGTTGTCTATTCTTCTTTTATACTTTTTTAGTAAATTCCGTTTTAAGATATTTTTATTCCAAATGTCCATTTAAATTGTGTGTTGTGATATAGCTATGTCTGTTTACTAAACCATTATTGTAAAATGTAGATTTGTCTTAAAATAGCACAAAATTCAAAGATCTTGTATGTTCTGTCACTATTTTAAAAATCCACAGACAAAATATAATTAGTTGCCTAAAATGCTACTTCAAATAATACTTATTTCAGCTAAATGTGGTAATAATAAAACTTGTGTTTTTAAACAGTACTTCTAATACCTCTAATCAATTATGATGACATTGTGTGGCCAAAAACTTGTTTCTTTCATTATCCTAATCAATTTATTTTTTTTTAACTATAAGTATTTAGGTAATTAGATGATTTCTGCTGGAATATTTTTTGGGATTAACTCGAGACTAAAGTAAACCAGTTTTTTTCATCCTACCAGTATTATATCATCTTGTTGTTATCTACCACCTATATGTTCCTTATTCACTTTTTTTAAAACCTCATGGTTATCCAGCTACAGACTGTGTCGAATATGGTGGGCCACCATGTATAAACTTAAAAACATTTTTTACAAGCTATGCATATTACATTTAAGCTTTCTGGAATGTTCTGGTTATTTCTCGGTAGCACAGTGAACAGAGTCCTTGATTTTTAACCCAGATGGCAAAGATAAAAATTTTAGCCAGGGAGAAATTTAAAAGTGGTACTTATTTCAAACAAAAAACAATATTAGTAGTGACACCACCGTGTTGTCACAAGGGTACTGTGTAATATAAAACCTTCATGTTTTAGTTCTTGGAAAACGTTGACGAAACAGAGGAAAAGAAGGAAATCAGGGGGAAACAGGTGTGCACACTTAGAGTACTTGCCAAATCTTGTTTTTTTTAATTTTCTTGTTTTAAATGTGAACAAATATAGAATATCATGATAAATCAAATCATCAAATGTCACTATATATTTGGAAAACTTATTAAAAAAAAAACAATTAAGATTCGTACACGCTTCGATGTTTGGTCACCCATTCAAGTAATGGCCGCGCTTCTCACTGCTTAACTTCGGTGATTAACGAGGCCGACCCCACCAGAGCAACCACAAGCTTGGCTGATTTTTTGGGGAGGTAATTAGTAAAAATTCAATTAAAATATTTAAAAGTAAGGCAAATTGACTTGATATTCAAAAAGTTATTTGAGAGATTTTTTAGAATTTTATTTTAAGCCAAAGTGCAAAATTTTAAATAAGATGTAAAAATTAATAATTAAAAACAGACATAAATCCGAATTTTTGGTTTGGATTAATGTTTGTTTTTATTTTTTTTTTTAATTTAAAATTTTGCACATTTGCTTAAAATTAAATTCTAAACAACTCTTTCAAATAATTTTTCTGAATATCGAGGTAATTAACCTCACTTTATAATGTTTTAATTTAATTTTTACTAATTATCTTCCCAACCGACGCCCATGAGCTGAATGTCATTATTTAATTTTAGATTACTCGATAAGCAGAGGTAATTGCTGATTTTTTATCTTTTTTTTTGTGAATGTGAATAGTCCTATTTTTTTCATATGTGTCCAACTCTTTGGCGGTCACTGTATAAAGTGTTGTGTCACCTTGACCAAAGTAATGTTCTCTGGGCAGTCTTACCCAATAACGCATTTTTTCTTTAATAAAATTGCAGTTTTTTAAACCTTAAAAACATAATATTTTAATTATGCATAATAAAATACAATCAACTTCATTTTGATATACGAATGACGCAAATTAACACTTATGTGTCGTAGAAACTGTTTAAATTTTTACAGAAGAAATGCATTACACCTAAATCCAAAACGTTTTTTGATGCCTGAAGGATTGAAAGCGGTTTCGCGAAAAGCAAATCAGATAAGTAAGCATTTTAGCTTTATTTTTTGTATAAAGTGATAGATATCGGACCGATTAGAGGTTGAATTTAGAAATTATGGCGGTGAACCGCGTTACCTGCTGGATGGGACTTACCAGATCTTCCCTAAAACCGGGAAGCAACATTGGTTACCTATAAAAAGCGTCAAATATGTCCTACCCAGTACAGTTTAAAAACCATGGTTTTTAACTGCATGCAAAATTAAACTTATATTACTGCATTTGTGTAACAATGCTATTATTCATCAGATTTAATGTTCTTAACTCTTTCCATGTACTGGAACCAATTTTTTTCTTTGCCGAAAAATATAAAACAACTACTCGAACAAGCCACGAAAATTTGTAAGATTTAATCGAGCATGCAAATAAAGGTTGACTTAATTACAGACTATAAGTAAAGTAAATATCCCTTTATCGTTCCGCTAGCAGGCCGCAGCTTGTCCGACAGATAAACCCTGATGAATATGGAAACGGTCTTACAGGATACGAGTGGTTTGGTAGAGAAAAACAGACACGGAATATTTAATTGTCTTAAAAACTGTAAATTAAAAATGTTGGCTAATAAAAAGACCACTTATTTTATTGGGCAAATAATACCAAATATAAAAGCCACTTTTATAATGTAATGGTAATCCATGGTTTCAACTATTGTTAAAATATAAAGATAAAGTTTTCATTTCTACTTTATTAGATAAATCGCTAATATTTAAATCAGCAGTAGGATGTGACCCTTTGAAAACGCTTACTTCCCTGACCCTTTGACAGGATGACGTATGAGCTTGAAGTAAGATTTTGACTTTAGAATGAAGTTAGAGGTTGACGTAAGGGATTAACGTTAAAGGTCGACGTTCGGTAGACGTTTGTGGATGACGTTCGAGATGCTTTCCAGGTTACGTTCGATGCTCCGGTCTGCGGGAATACTCCGTTTAATTGTTTAAGCTTTGATATAAGACGTTGACGTAAAGGATGACGTTTAATGTTCGAAATGCCATCCGACGCGACGTGCCTGCATACAATAGTTTAGGTAGGAGCTTTGACGTAAAAGGTCAACGAAAAAGAAAGACTTTTGGGATGACTTTTTTCGTTTGGTCTGAGATCATGCCTGTATAATGTAGGTGGTTAACCATCGTAAATTAATAAAGCACGTACACCCCGTAATATTTATTTATCAACAACAATAATAGTATTAATAACCGGCTTACTAAACCCTCGTAGGAATCCGTACACTGGCAAAAATTAAATAATAAATTAAATTTTATTAATGACGGACCACAAGCACACCTTATATAATAGTATCAGCTGCTGTTTAGTCACTTAATAATCATTTACTAAGCTCAAATGTTTTGCAAAAGCTTTTTAAAATTGGCCTCCGTTTTAAGAAACAAAATACCTTTGGTCGCAAATATATATAATAATATAGTATTATTCGATTCTACAGTTGCCTATCTAAAAATGACTTTCGTCCATTATTTAAAAAAATATATTTTTGTGAAAAACGTATGGGTTAAAATTATATTATTTGAACCTTAGAGCATATTTCTACCGAGAGGAGAGTCAGAATAGTAAGTTACGGTGTTATTAAATAAGAATATACCTACCCAGAGGTAGACTTTCCGCAAAAACCTTTGACTGAAACTTTTTGTTTTAAAATTAAGAAAAAATTAGAATGTATAGATGAAAGCGCCACCGTACAAATTGATTTAAAAACCGTGTTTTTTGGGAGGTTTAAAGACAGAACTATAATAACTTATACTTATATACTAACTTATGCAAATTTAAAAACAATTAATTTTATCCAGATTTTTTTTTTTAAAGTTACATATAGTTTTCTTACTATTATTTTTTTATAGGTTAGGTACATTAAATCTCTAAAGATATTCTCTGTTCAAAGTTTTACATGCTACGTCGGCATGATTTTACTAATAAATAATACTTAAAGATAAGAATATCTCTACCAATAAAATGATACCATAATTTACGGAAGTCAAAGGAACAAATTATACCATATTATTACTTTCACAATAAGATCCGCTCTTCCGACTACCGTTAATCGTTCTATTGATCGAATCTTTTAGGGGTATTTTATTATTAAATCAATACCGACCGGAGCTTATTGCCCTCAGCCAATTATTAATTCAAAAATATTTTACAGAAACCATAATAATCGTCTTTCGGTACAACTTATTATACAATTGTACATAGTATCCATTGATATTAAACAACCCTTCATTAAATTACTCTATATACATATTTTTACCTAATATTATATATATCTTTTTGTTTGTATGTAACTGATTGTTTAAAGATGACCCCGTGTATATTGAATAAATATGATTTTATATAACATTTGACTTTACTATTTGCGTCATTCGGAGGAGATGCAACCATTCAAGTTACACTTAAACGGCTCTGTAAAATGTTAATTAGATTTAATCCGTGAGAAAGTTAACTTAATAAAATTGGTAAAACTAAAATAAATAATCTACAACCCAAGACCTTTATTTGAACCCAAACACGGCCTGATTTTGCCACCGGAGGTGTACAGAGTGCTATTTTTTGCCGGATCCTGTAAAAATATTCAAACCGGATATAAAATGTACCTTAGAAGATTTAATGCAATTATATTTTTAAAAAAATATATAATAATATTAGAAAATTCAAATAACTTTTAAGATCCGAATAAATATGTTTAATAAGCAAACCGTTTTAGTTCCCAGTCTCAATGTTATCACAACAAATAAAAAAGACCATTGTTAGAAATAATGTGATTTTTAAACCTAAATTAGTACCTGTATGTTTTAGTTTAGAACTTTAAACGGGACATTGGACCATTGATGTTAATAATTTCATAAAATAAATTATTTAAACGACTCCTTTTATGTCAAACATTTTCCAATAAACTAAAATCGGGTTTAAAGTTTAAAACAACGCTGTATAAAATAACTAAATACACCCTGTCTTTCCCAATAGTATCTACTGGTTTCGGTCCATAACAAGGAGAGTTGTATGAAAATATATTTTTATATTCAGAGATTCTTTAGAAGAAAACAAAATATTTATTTAATGTTAAATACAACAAAAAAAACTGTTGATTTATTAGAGTGTTCTTCTCAGTGTTAACTATTGTACAGTGCTGCATCTAGTTTTCTTTAAATTCTAAACAAAGGAGTAGAATAGTGTACCTCTGGAGTAGGTATATTCTAATTTAATAACACTATAACTTACTATTCTGACTCTTCTCTCGGTAAGAATATGCTCTAAGGTTCAAATATTATTGTTTTTACCTATGTGTTATTCACACAAATGTTATTTAAAAAAATAGACGGAATTCGTTTTAAGAAAGGCAACTGTAAAATCAAACAATAATATATTTGGGACCGAAATAAATTTTATTTCTTAAAACGAAAGCCGGTTTTAAAAAGCTTTCAAACATTTGAACGAAGTAAAATTACTATTAAGTGATTAAACAGCAGCTTATACCATTATACGGGGTGTGCTTGTAAGCAGTCATCAATCAAATTTAATTTGATATTTAATTTTTGCCACTGTACGGATCCTTAGGAGGGTTAAATAAACCAGTTATTAATACAATTATTGTTGTTGATAGATAAATATTATAAGGGTTGTACTCGCGTCATCAATATTAATTTTAAACTAATATTTAATTTTACACCAACGTCTTTCTCTTTCGTCGACCTCTTACGTCAAAGCTCCTATTTAAAGAATTATATGCTCGCACGTCGGACGGCATCTCAAACATCAAACGTCATTCTTTACGTCAACCTCTTCTATTAAAGCTCAAACAATTATACGGGGTGTGCTCGCGGAAGTCATTCCGGACGTCTTACGTCAATGTCTTACATCAAAACTCAAACAATTATACAGAGTATTATCGCGGACCGGAACGTAACCTGAACGGCAACTCGAACGTCATCCACAAACGTCATTTTGAACGTCGATCTCTTACTTCAATCTCCCATGTCAACCTCTTACGGCATTTTAAACGTCAAAAGCTTACGTCAAACTCCTACGTCATCCTACCCAAGGGTCACATCCTACTACTTAAATTGCAAGAGTTAAATATTAAATACAAATTGCCACGTTCAAGCAAAGGCAGTATTCTAACTTGATTCTAAGTAAATGGTCAAATTTATCCTAAAAAATGTTATAAGTGAATAAAAAAACTTTATTAAGTACGGCCCTGCTTAAAACACTTTAAAGAGATCCTACGACCAACCTAAATGGCTACATAGTCATCCTTATACAATCGTTAAGCCTTCCGGATTATTCCGGCTCGTGCGACAACCGCCTGCTTCACTTCAGTTCGAAAGGATCAAGGTTTGGACCTGTTTTGTTTGTCGCCTAATCTTTTGCGGGCGAGCTTTAACTTAAGGCCGTAAAACTAAGTCGACTTTTCCCTTACAAATTGGGTATACATTTTTATGCAAATTAAAGCAAAAACATGTTTTTCAAAAATCGTAATTAGTCCCTGGGCCAGTAATGAAATGTACTTTATGATAGGAACACTTTTAAAACCATTTTAGAGGGACTGATTTTGTCATGTCTACCACGAATATTTATACCACCATAAATAGAAGCGGCGCTTTAACCTAGCCTTTCAATGTCAAATGTCGGACAAGTTTACCACAATGTTTCAAATGCAATTTTTAAACATATGTCAAGATTTAAGGTCACGCAATCCGCCCTGTCCGATACCTAAAACATGTTTTGAGTCTTATGGTTTTATGACTGTAACTGAAGTGCCGCTTCCATATATGGCGGTATAAGTATTCGTGATAGACTGGACGAAATAAATCTTCTTAATAGTTTTTTAAAGTTTCTTATCATGAATTACTCTTTATTGCTGGTTCAGGGACCAAATGCTTAGTGTAAAAAGAAAGCATACATCAAATTAAAGCATCTTGAATGTTGATTTTATTTCTTATAATAGAATTTCTAATGTTTAGTGGGTTCGTAAAAATACTGCCTGTACTGCAAAAACTAAAAATTGACATGTTACAGTGTGACAAAAAATTTTAGGTTATTTTTTAAATTTTAATACAGACTTTAGGTTATGATATATTTAAATTAAAAAAAAATTGTCGCACCTTATATTGTGGCAACCCCAATTTTTTAAATAAATTTTAAGTCTAGTTAATAAAATATGTATAATTAAGAATGTAAAAAAAAATAATTTTTTAAAATCTTAAATTTAATATTTCCATGGCTTCATTTACAAAATTAAAAATATCAAAAATAGTGATATGTTAGTACTGTCATATATTGTAAAAAAAATAAAATATTAATATACAGGTTGTGTCAAAAATTTTGAGGTTATTTTTTTTTAATTTTAATATAGCCCTGAACATATTTTTTAGGCAAGCATGTGGCAATTTATTTTTGTTTTAATTTTATATCTAAATCTAATCTAATCTAATATATTATATAAAATGCTAATGTACGTTCGTGTGTCCACGATTTTCGCTATCATCCGCAACTCCGATCAACTTCCCGTCGGGGTTACAAATACCCCTTGGTCTCCCATTGTGAGTAAGGGAGTTTGGTCGGGGTGGGTGGAAGTGGGTGGTTGTGGGTGGCAAAAATGTAAAATATGTGTAGTGGCGCCATCTGTTGTCGAGTAGTTGAACTTCATTCAGAACAACGGTTATTAAACTCCCGAGCGAAGCCGGGAATCATAGGTAGTCTAATATATTATATAAAATGCTAATGTACGTTCGTGTGTCCACGATTTTCGCTATCATCCGCAACTCCGATCAACTTCCCGTCGGGGTTACAAATACCCCTTGGTCTCCCATTGTGAGTAAGGGAGTTTGGTCGGGGTGGGTGGAAGTGGGTGGTTGTGGGTGGCAAAAATGTAAAATATGTGTAGTGGCGCCATCTGTTGTCGAGTAGTTGAACTTCATTCAGAACAACGGTTATTAAACTCCCGAGCGAAGCCGGGAATCATAGCTAGTTTAATACAAAATAGTTTTTTCGGTTTGCAGATAGTTACAGGTTACTTTCTTTTCGAATCTTAGACTACCAGTATCGTATTTGGCCATTGCAAAAATGTACCGACTTTTTGACTGCGCGAGATCGTAAATATCCCAAAAATGCTACTTGCCCCTCATCATTTAAATAAGGGCTATTTATCAAAAATAGCTTCATCCATTTTTAGGGACTTCATTTTATAATTTAAGTGGTATTGCATTAATGGCACTCTATCAACATAAAAAAAAGTTTTTAGAGGTTAGATGTCAAAAAGTAGCAAATTAAGTGTCATTGTATTGAGAATGTCATTTTTTATTTAAGCTGGTAAAAATATACTCGACCACCTTTCCAATTAAAATCTTTTAATGTTTGTGTTGGTAGAGAAAGGGGATAACCTAAATAAGTAAATTTTGCCACAAGAACGAGTCCCCTTAAAAAAATGAAATCACGTATTTATTATTTATTTTACATGTTCACAAACAAGAAAAGTATTAGGGTGTAGCTTGTGTAAATTAGAATGCACTGTATAAATAAATAAAGTTTTTACTATCTTATTGCGTATTTTATTACTTTTTAATAGGTTTAAAATCCAATTTTAAATAATTTCCTAATATAGATATTATTTTATCATCCTCAATTATAATAAACAAGCTATTTAAATTATTTAGAATGGATTTTATTACTAAATCAAATTACTTAAAATCGGTTTAAATCATACAGCCACATCGAAAATTTAATTTAATTTTAAACACATAGAAAATTTCATCAGCTTTAATTACTGCATGTAACAGAGAGTATTACTGGATTATGTATGCCTGGAATGAGGTTAATCGAAAATAAAGTACGTATAGGCTTCACAATCTATTATTGTACAGGGTGTCCGCTAATCAATGGTACACAGAAAAACTACATATATCCTATGCTAAAATAGTAGGATTTAACCAAACATACCTATATTTAAAAGTTGATAATAAGGGAGATATAGGGTGTCGAAGTAAAAAAATATATATTAAATTTATTTGGATAATTTTTGATATGTTTCGAATATTTTATTAAATCTTGATATCAAGGGTTTTTTTGACATGAGCTATTTAGTTTGGATAATAATATTTATGTGTAAACTAGAGGCAGCTAGCTATACTATTTAAATTTCTCTAAAACGTCTTAACTTTTTTGTGCTACTCCGTAAGCACCATCTAAGTAAACCAGTAAGCACATCTAATCGAGGTAGAGCTTTACATGCACCTTATTACATTAAACGATCCACGAAGGCTAAGAGCCTAAATACTAACGTACCGTGGGTGTCTTAACCGAGGTAAGAGGAAGTTTGTTGACACGAGACTTAAATACTTAAAAAATTGAAGGAAAAGGAAAGACCTCTGCGGGCAGCAGTTTCCACTTTCTAGAACGAAGTGGGTAGTTTGGCGCCCATCCAGTTAGACCGACTAGGGATGCATACGTGCGGCACCACAAGTTTCTTTGTTGGGAATGGTAAGTAGAGGAATTATATTAATTTTTTGGAGCAGAAGCAATAAATCCCCCACAGCTCGATGATGGGCAAGAGAGGGAAGCCTTTCTGTAAGTGAAGGATCATTAATTAGGCGAACAGCTCTTCTTTGAATTAGTATAAATATAGGGTTGTGAAGTTGTCTCCCCGTGGCCTAGTAGACAGAGCTTTGATCTTCGAAGCCAGAGGTCGGCGGTTCGATTCCCAGCGGGGGAGACATATTTAGGTAGTACTTATTTAAAAATAACGACCGTGGTGGCACTACCGCGTTGTCTAAAAGGTGCTGTGAAATGCAACTGCATGTTTCAGTGCTTGGACAACGTTGACGGAACAGGGGAGCGATGGGTTAAACATCTAATAACCCGACACCCACGGTACTCTGGTATTTAGGCATAGACCTTCGTGGGATGTAAAAAAAAAAAAAAAAAAAAGAACGCCATGTCCCAGATATGAGAAAAAATTCTAAGGGAGGGCGGATTTGGGACAAGAACAAGGTGTATAGATTAGAAGGGGAAAATACTTTTTGCTCGAAAGAGAAATCCAAGTTCTTTTGAAGCTGCCGTGGCTATAAATACAATGTGTTTATGCCAGTTAAGGATAGATACAATATGTTTATGCCAGTTAAAGCTATTCTCAAATGTGACGCTAACAAGATTGAAGGTGTCTTTATTCTGCAAAACTTGGCCGCTTATAAGTATTTGATGAGTCTTTTCGCGACAAGAAACATGATTGTGTTTTGGATGCATTAAAATGGACGAGATTTTTGCCGCCCAAATCCAGTATTAAGTTAAGGTCCTGTAAAATAGATATCTGCATCAATTTGTGTTTGTTTTTCAAGTCAGTTTTAGAGATTTATTTAGGAACCTGAAAACTGAAGTGAAGGGTACTATCGTCGGCAAAACTATAAATGGAATTAGTTTTGGAGAACAAAAGGTCAATGGTGTAAAGAAGAAACAGTGAGGTACTCAAGCATTTACTTGGTGAAAGCTTGAAGAGTAGCCATCCACAAAAGCTGATATACGCCGATCAGAAAAATAACTAAAGAGCCAAGTACAGCGTTTAGTTGAAAGACTATAGGAGGAAAGTTTATTAGGAAATACGTTATGCCAGACCTGGTCAAGAAGCGTTGGATATATCAAGAGCAACGATCTTAGACTCACCAAAAACTCAAGGGACTTATTCCAGCAGTGTTGACGAAGAAAAACAAGAGATCTGTCGATCTTTGTTAAAAGGAAGTCAAAGAATTCGACATAAGAATTATTAGATGAGGACTGGTACAAAGAGCAGGTACATTTGGTAGAAGACCTTAGGGAAAGTTCGAGCCAAAGGATATTGGCTCTACCCGATTTAAAATTAAAAACTCGAGCACAAGCCAGATCATTGCGAACGTAAGCACATACGCCACCATGTAGGTGAAAAAACGAAATAAGATCGTAGCCTGGGAACAGAAGGTTTAAGTCTCCATTAGAAACAGTATGTAGGGCTTAGATGACTGGAGGTGATGGTGAACGGAGTTTATATTGGTGTTAAGATATATATCATATCATATATATCATTCGCAAAAGGAAAGTAAACTTCTTTTATATATATATCTTCGCAAAGGAAAGTAAACTTTTTGACGATGGTTCTCCGGATGCAAATGTTTAAAGGAGCTTTTTTATAAAAACAACAAAGACATTACGTCAAGTTTCGTACCGTAGTTAAAAAACACCATGTATATTAATTTTTATTTTTACTTTTACTTTTTAATAATTACCCTATATGTATGAAGGTGATATTAACCTTTAGCTACTGAGGTGTGCCCCCTGAGCCTTTACAAAGTAAAATTATTGAATTAATGTTTGCTTTAGCGCGCAACACACGCGAACGTTTAGCAGTCAACGGCTGCGCACCTGTTTGCGCGCCCAATTTCAATTAGTGAATTTACTTTGGTAGGCTTCTTAGACTCCGTCTTATTTTTTTTGTTTTTACTATAATAATATAATTAGTTATGTGCCGTTTGATAAAAATAATTAAAAATTAAAATTATAATAGTCGCCCTAGTCCGCACTAAGCTCGAACTCTGGCAGTGCAGTACAAATTTTTATATTCACGCAAAAGAGTTGTATTGTCAAGCAATAAATGTGCGTGTTCAATGAATTTGCGCGCCCTCTGGGCCATCAATTTACGTATTCACGGTGCTGATATTACACTAGAGGGATTCAAGCTTTTTGGAACCGTTGTTTTTCGCAAAAGGGAACTGAACGTCCTAACCTAAAAATTATAATATTGTTTTTCTTTTTGTGTGATTTTTATGTGGCATGTGTGCAAACACAAATTAAAAAATAATTAAATACAGTTTGGAGAGATCAAGTTCACCTTGAAGTCCTATTCACGCGATACTTTAACCGGGCTCGGTGACAATGCGCATTTTCTCGTTTCGCTCTGGCTCTTACAAAAAGCAACCTGGCACCGAGTTGGTTCGAATTTTATTTGATCAGAGCAGAGCGAAATTAAAATTGATCGCTTCTAGTGCCTGTTTCATAAATTAACTATAAGTAAATTTGTTGATTTTTTACTTATTTTCAATAAAAACTTTGTGAATTACGATTTTATGTGATGTCTACTAAAAAGTGCTAAGTCATTTCTAAACTTCTAACTGTAAAAGCTAAATATAAAAAATACGTAATACAAAAAGTATCTTAATTTGTTAAAACTTCCATTTATTAAAATTATTATTTGCTTTACCCGAAAATAGCTATAGATTTTAAAATATAGGCACATACATACTTATGAATGTGGGACTCTGCGACCCCCACGCCAGTGTTTACAATAAATTAATTTTACCTCAGCAGTTAAGGGTTTAAAAAATATTTGTTTTTTTATATAATTTAAGTAAATATTAATTTGTTTAAAATTAAATTTAAATTTGACCCTAAAGTTCAAAATGCCATTAAACGTTAAACATAGAGAACCTTTCCATATGCTTTAATGACACGTAAAATGGAAAATTATCAAATTATAAACGACCGAAATATTGTTAATTGAAAATAAAATACATTTGTGGTAATTTACATAATGCATTAAATATCGGTTGTCCAACTAAACTGCTGCTCAATTCAACTACAACTGAAATTTTTTTTGGTTAATTTCAACTCGTTATTACTCTTAAATAAAATGCAATAGCAAAATGCGGCTTTCATCGTTTTGTAGGATAACTTTCTTGGAAAAAATGGCCATTTCATTTTGTGTAAATTTTCTCTTGTTTTTATTCTACAGGGTGTAATAGAAAAGTCCGTTTTTTACAAAAACTTTGTCAAGAGCGACATTCTACAAAAAAAATAGTTTTTAATTTTTAATTATATAGTGTTATTCAGTGGACCATTTTGAAAAAACAAGTTTGTCAGATTTTTGATATCTGCTCCATTTTTCATGTTATAATTTTTTTTCAAAAATTGATTTTTTTTCATATTGTACTTCCTGTATTTAACAGTTCATCACAGCGATTAATTTTTTAGATAATTTTAAATGTACATAAGTACCCTTTTAAAACTGTATTAAAATTTTATTTCTAAAAAATTATTAACGCGTCAGTAGCGTCGCAAATGTAACTAAATTGTATTTTGGTAAAATTTCAATTCCCAAAGTTTCTGTGAGCACCACATATTCTGTATTTAAGATTTTAATTGTTTCTCTACAATTTTTAGATACTACGGACATTTATCTCGGGACGGTTTTTTACTTTTTTAAAAAAGTCATCAGTGGCGTAGATATAATTTTTCTTCTGAATGCTCTTTTTTACTTGCCAGAGGATTATTGCATGGAAGTAATAATTTGTAATTCGGGTTATTTTAGGGCATTTATCGATTAGCTTAGAACAAACGTTAACATTTTTTTTTAAATCTTAGTAAATTTAGAAAAAATATACAGGGTGTTTCAAAAAATTAAAGCTTCCACATTTGTATTTTTTTTTTTAATTGAAAAGCAGGGTGTGAATCCTTAGATAATTTTACGCAGAAAGTTCAAATAAACTTATGTTCTGACTGTCCTAACTTTTGAGATACAGGGTGTGAAACTTAAAAAAATATGTATCTTTTTTATAATAACTGTGATACCACTCTACAAATTTTGATAAAATTTGGTACATAGCCACTATACATTGGGGGCATTTTTTAAAGTAAAATATTTTTATCTTTTTTCAGTGGCGTTCGAGCGGGATTTAAATTAAATATTTTTTAAAGAAAATCATTGTACGCCACAGCTTTTTTGAAACAAAAATTATTCCAATAATTTCCATTTATTTTTAAGCAAATTTTGATATCATGTTATTCTTTTGCCCGACGAATAGTTTTTACTTAATAAAATATGAAGCATTTCTCGGCATGTTCATATATTGTCAAAATTAATAAAAATGCCTTATTGGTGTTTTGGTAAAAGTGGCAAAGGTTTATTTTTTTTAAAAATGCAAGTAACTGCATTTTAAATCTCTAATCTAATCTCTTCAAATCTCTCTTATCCAACTTTTAAAATTCTGTTATAAGAACTTCCTGCCAACATCTTTGGTATATTCGTGAATCACTTAAGAGACTGTTGTAGATCCCGCTCACTAGTTGCATAGAGGTTTAGGTCATTATTATTATTATTCTCTAAAAGATCCAACACGACGTATCCCATGGCTCCGACCCCATAGGGCGTCGTGCGAAAGGCCATCCATATCGAAGACTACTCGCGTCCGCTCGGTCAGTGATCTTCGGCCAAATTCATTTGCCTTAGTAGACGAAAGGAACCAAGGAAAACAGATTTCTGCATCTTCATCGCCAGTTGTTCGGGTGTATTTTGATATGCTGGAATGTACCTCATTTCCCTTAATACGTTATCTTTCATGCCTCCTAAAACGCCAACTATCAGGACAACCAATCGCACGGTATACTCTGGATAAAGCCTCCGAAGTTCGCCAAGAAGATCTTGATATTTGGCTCATTTTTCCCGTTCTTTTATATCGATGTTAGTTTCCGCAGGTGCGGAGAACTTTTTTCAATAATGGTAGTGGTGCCCACCGAGATGCCACTGGACCCAATAAAGTCAATTTAATCAAAGCTTTACAAGCGGTTCATTACATCAGACAAACAGATAAAACAAATTTATTTATTAATCAAGCAAATGAAAATATAAAGGTAGCATACCAAATTCGTCGGTCAAAAGAATAACGTAATATTAAATTTGCTTAAAAGTAAATGAAAATTGTAAGAATAATTTTTGTTTCAAAAAAGCAGTGGAGTACTATGATTTTCTTTAAAAATATTAAATTTAAATCCCGCTCGAACGCCACTGAAAGAAAGATACAAATATTTTACTTTTAAAAATGCTCCCTAATGTGTAGTGGCTGTGTACCACATTTTATTAAAATTTGTAGAGTGGTATCACAGTTATTATAAAAAAGATATATATTTTTTTAAGTTTCACACCCTGTATCTCAAAAGTTAGGACAGTCAGAACATAAGTTTATTTGAACTGTCTTCGTAAAATCATCTAAGGATTTACACCCTGCTTTTCATTAAAAAAAAATACAAATGTGGAAGCTTTAATTTTTTGAAACACCCTGTATATTTTTTTCTAAATTTACTAAGATTTAAACCAATGTTAACGTTTGTTCTAAGCTAATCGATAAATGCCCTAAAATAACCCGAATTACAAATTATTACTTCCATGCAATAATCCTCTGGCAAGTAAACAAGAGCATTCAGAAGAAAAATTATATCTACGTCACTGATGACTTTTTTAAAAAAGTAAAAAACCGTCCCGAGATAAATGTCCGTAGTTTCTAAAAATTGTAGAGAAACAATTAAAATCTTAAATACAGAATATGTGGTACTCACAGAAACTTTGGGAATTGAAATTTTACCAAAATACAATTTAGTTACATTTGCGACGCTACTGACGCGTTAATAATTTTTTAGAAATAAAATTCTAATACAGTTTTAAAAGGGTACTTATGTACATTTAAAATTATCTAAAAAAATTAATCGCTGTGATGAACTGTTAAATACAGGGAGTACAATATGAAAAAAAATCAATTTTTTGAAAAAAAATTATAACATGAAAAATGGAGCAGATATCAAAAATCTGACGAACTTGTTTTTTCAAAATGGTCTACTGAACAACACTATATAATTAAAAATTAAAAACTATTTTTTTTGTAGAATGTCGCTCTTGACAAAGTTTTTGTAAAAATCGGAATTTTCCATAACACCCTGTAGAATAAAAACAAGTGAAAATTTACACAAAGTGAAATGGCCATTTTTTTCCAAAAAGTTATCCTACAAAGCGGTAAAAGCCGCATTTTGCTATTGCATTCTATTTAAGAGTAATAACGATTTGAAATTTACCAAAAAAATTTCCAGTTGCAGTTGAATTGAGCAGCAGTTTATACAGGATTATTTTTAAGTTGGTATTTTTCTTTTAGCAGTGTATAAAATGTACAAAATTAGGACAATTTTTTAAATAAAATTATATTTAAAATTGAGATATGCTCTATATTGTTAGTAGCGGATTCATTTATTGGATGGTCTTCTTGTTGAGTACACGCCTGGAAAGAATGGGACCGCTTCGGTCCTGGTCCCGGGGTATACGAGCTGACCCTGTTCAGCCCTATTGACCCCTATGAACTGGCCGATCGCCTGAAACAAAATAAAAGAAAAACCCCCAAAAACCCAAAAACTCTAATTAAAAACGACGTTTCGGTGGCAAGTCTGCCACCGTTGTCAAGTTAAAAAATTAAGTTAGAAAATAAAAATAAAATATTAACTAATATTTAAATTAGAAATGATTAAAATTTAGATTATTTTTATATCTCAAACTGAAAATAGTTTGACATATGTGTCATGAGTGACAAGTAACCGGTGTATTTATTATTTGTAGGACAAAAAAGGTAATAAGTTAGTTTATTTTTAGTTTTCCTGAAGATACTTCAGTATCGAGCAAAGGCAACCAAGTATTATTTAAATTAACTGAAATTGATGCTACACAATTATCTTTATTTAATAATATATACGCACTTTCTTTGATTTTGCGTTTTTTAGAACAAGTTTCCTTTGCTAAAATACTCGAAGCATCCCAGTTTATTCTATGATTGTTATCAAATGCGTGTTGGCAGATTTTTGATTTATGAAATTCTGTGTTTTTAATGTATGATCTGTGTTCTTTTATGCGTTTAGCTAATGGTCTACAAGTTTCACCTATATAAAACTTATCGCATTCGCAAGGTATTTTATAAATGACATTTTTTGTATTTTCATTTAAGTTGTATGGTTTTGTTTTTGTTAAATGAGATCTAATGGTGTTTTGTGTTTTAAAGATTGTGCGAATATTAAATTTATTACCTATTCGTTGAATTTTATTTGATAGTCCGGGAATGTATGGTAAAAATAAATTTGTAATAGGTCTATTTTGATTTTGTCTTATATTTGGATTTTCAAATTCAAGAAAACAATTATTTATAAAATCAAGAGGATAATTATTTTGAATTAAAATATCTTTTAAATAATCTTTTTCATTGTTTATATTTTGATTAGAACAAATGACTTTAATTCTATCAAATAGACTTTTTACAACTCCCTTTTTAACCATTATGGGGTGATTTGAGTTAAAGTTTAAGTATCTATTTGTATGTGTAGGTTTTCTGTAAATTTTTGTTACGAAATTGTTTAAATCTTTTTTATTAAAATGTCAAGAAAAGGTAGTTGTGAGTTGTTTTCTTTTTCTAAAGTAAACCTAATAGTTGGTTCTTGTGTATTAATGTGTGTTAAAAAATGATTCAAACAGTGTTCGTCATATTGGTATATAGAAAAAATGTCATCTATATATCTCCACCAAACTAAAGGTTTATATTGATAATTCTCTACAAAATTTGACTCAAAATTTTCCATAAAAATATTACTTAATAAAGGTGATAAAGGTGAACCCATAGCCATGCCTGAAGTTTGTTTATAAAAATCAGTGTTGTATTGAAAATATGTTGTTTTGACACAAAAAGTAAGTAGCTCAAGAATAGTGTTTATGTTTAGTTTAGTTCTTTCACCAAGATGGACATCATTTTCTAATTTATTTCTAACAATATTTAATGTTTTATCCACTGGGACATTTGTGAATAAACTAACAACATCAAAACTTACCAGTGTATTATTTGGATCGATATCAATGTTAGCTAGTTTCTCTAAAAAATGTTTAGAATTTTTAATGTATGTATCAGTATTGTTTACTAAAGGATCTAAAATGTTAAGTAGAAATTTTGCTAGTGGATGTGTAGGTGAGTTAATACAACTTACTATAGGACGTAAAGGTATATTAGGTTTATGTATTTTTGGTACTCCGTAAAAGTGTGGTGTTTTACTGTTGTGTGGTGTGAGTTTAAATCTTTCAATATCTGTAAAATAGTTTTTATGTTTTTTAACGTATTATAAATTTGTCGTTCAATACATTCAGTAGGGTCATTGTTTATTTTTGTGTAATTACCATCATTTAAAAGAGACATTATTTTATCATTGTATGTATTACAATCTATTATAACTGTTGCATTTCCTTTATCTGCAGGAAGAATTTTAATGGTATTGTCTCTTTTTAATGATTGTAATGCTTTTTGTTCAATTTGTGTTAGATTTTGTTTAATTTTAAAAGGTTTTTCTAACGCGATTTTTGTTCTAATTCTAAATTCGTCTTGGTGTTCTATTGGTAAGTTTTGACATGTTTCTTCTATGCAAGAAATAATGTCAAGCTTGGGAACTGTTTTCGGTGTAATTGCAAAATTTAAACCTTTAGAAAGAACAAGTTTTTCAGCATTTGTTAGTTCTTTTTCAGTTAAGTTTATTACAGTTTTATTAATCATGTCATTATTTATTACATGAGATACTTCTAAGTTTAATTTTTCTTGTATTAAAATATTAAATTTATTTTTATGTGTGTCTTTTTGAATTTCAAAATTTATTAAATAACTGTTATAAACACAATTGCATATATGATTAAAATCGAAAATATGAATTTGGTTTTGCAAGATTGATTTTAAATTATCAATTTCTTTTAATAAATTAATTTTATTATATCTATGAAATTGAAGTCTTTCACGTAATAAAGCTAAACTTGCCCTTTCTAAAATGTTGTTTACTCTGTAATTAGTGTATGGTGCTTTTAGTCTTAAACCTTTTGGAATAATGTTGTTGTTTTTACATTTGTGTAAAAATGTTAAGCTATTCTCAGAATGACTTAATTTTTTATATTTATTTTCTAAATCTCTAAAAATAGAGCAAATATTAGGCCCATACCTGAATTGGAGATATGCTCTATATTGGTTAGGCGGATTCATTTATTGGATGGTCTTCTTGTTGAGTACACGCCTGGAAAGAATGGGACCGCTTCGGTCCTGGTCCCGGGGTATACGAGCTGACCCTGTTCAGCCCTATTGACCCCTATGAACTGGCCGATCGCCTGAAACAAAAATAAAAGAAAAACCCCCAAAAACCCAAAAACTCTAATTAAAAACGACGTTTCGGTGGCAAGTCTGCCACTTGGTTGCCTTTGCTCGATACTGAAGTATCTTCAGGAAAACTAAAAATCAACTAACTTATTACCTTTTTTGTCCTACAAATAATAAATACACCGGTTACTTGTCACTCATGACACATATGTCAAACTATTTTCAGTTTGAGATATAAAAATAATCTAAATTTTAATCATTTCTAATTTAAATATTAGTTAATATTTTATTTTTATTTTCTAACTTAATTTTTTATCTTGACAACGGTGGCAGACTTGCCACCGAAACGTCGTTTTTTAATTAGAGTTTTTTGGGTTTTTTGGGGGTTTTTCTTTTATTTTGTTTCAGGCGATCGGCCAGTTCATAGGGGTCAATAGGGCTGAACAGGGTCAGCTCGTATACCCCGGGACCAGGACCGAAGCGGTCCCATTCTTTCCAGGCGTGTACTCAACAAGAAGACCATCCAATAAATGAATCCGCCTAACCAATATAGAGCATATCTCCAATTCAGGTATGGGCCTAATATTTGCTCTATTTTTAGAGATTTAGAAAATAAATATAAAAAATTAAGTCATTCTGAGAATAGCTTAACATTTTTACACAAATGTAAAAACAACAACATTATTCCAAAAGGTTTAAGACTAAAAGCACCATACACTAATTACAGAGTAAACAACATTTTAGAAAGGGCAAGTTTAGCTTTATTACGTGAAAGACTTCAATTTCATAGATATAATAAAATTAATTTATTAAAAGAAATTGATAATTTAAAATCAATCTTGCAAAACCAAATTCATATTTTCGATTTTAATCATATATGCAATTGTGTTTATAACAGTTATTTAATAAATTTTGAAATTCAAAAAGACACACATAAAAATAAATTTAATATTTTAATACAAGAAAAATTAAACTTAGAAGTATCTCATGTAATAAATAATGACATGATTAATAAAACTGTAATAAACTTAACTGAAAAAGAACTAACAAATGCTGAAAAACTTGTTCTTTCTAAAGGTTTAAATTTTGCAATTACACCGAAAACAGTTCCCAAGCTTGACATTATTTCTTGCATAGAAGAAACATGTCAAAACTTACCAATAGAACACCAAGACGAATTTAGAATTAGAACAAAAATCGCGTTAGAAAAACCTTTTAAAATTAAACAAAATCTAACACAAATTGAACAAAAAGCATTACAATCATTAAAAAGAGACAATACCATTAAAATTCTTCCTGCAGATAAAGGAAATGCAACAGTTATAATAGATTGTAATACATACAATGATAAAATAATGTCTCTTTTAAATGATGGTAATTACACAAAAATAAACAATGACCCTACTGAATGTATTGAACGACAAATTTATAATACGTTAAAAAACATAAAAACTATTTTACAGATATTGAAAGATTTAAACTCACACCACACAACAGTAAAACACCACACTTTTACGGAGTACCAAAAATACATAAACCTAATATACCTTTACGTCCTATAGTAAGTTGTATTAACTCACCTACACATCCACTAGCAAAATTTCTACTTAACATTTTAGATCCTTTAGTAAACAATACTGATACATACATTAAAAATTCTAAACATTTTTTAGAGAAACTAGCTAACATTGATATCGATCCAAATAATACACTGGTAAGTTTTGATGTTGTTAGTTTATTCACAAATGTCCCAGTGGATAAAACATTAAATATTGTTAGAAATAAATTAGAAAATGATGTCCATCTTGGTGAAAGAACTAAACTAAACATAAACACTATTCTTGAGCTACTTACTTTTTGTGTCAAAACAACATATTTTCAATACAACACTGATTTTTATAAACAAACTTCAGGCATGGCTATGGGTTCACCTTTATCACCTTTATTAAGTAATATTTTTATGGAAAATTTTGAGTCAAATTTTGTAGAGAATTATCAATATAAACCTTTAGTTTGGTGGAGATATATAGATGACATTTTTTCTATATACCAATATGACGAACACTGTTTGAATCATTTTTTAACACACATTAATACACAAGAACCAACTATTAGGTTTACTTTAGAAAAAGAAAACAACTCACAACTACCTTTTCTTGACATTTTAATAAAAAAGATTTAAACAATTTCGTAACAAAAATTTACAGAAAACCTACACATACAAATAGATACTTAAACTTTAACTCAAATCACCCCATAATGGTTAAAAAGGGAGTTGTAAAAAGTCTATTTGATAGAATTAAAGTCATTTGTTCTAATCAAAATATAAACAATGAAAAAGATTATTTAAAAGATATTTTAATTCAAAATAATTATCCTCTTGATTTTATAAATAATTGTTTTCTTGAATTTGAAAATCCAAATATAAGACAAAATCAAAATAGACCTATTACAAATTTATTTTTACCATACATTCCCGGACTATCAAATAAAATTCAACGAATAGGTAATAAATTTAATATTCGCACAATCTTTAAAACACAAAACACCATTAGATCTCATTTAACAAAAACAAAACCATACAACTTAAATGAAAATACAAAAATGTCATTTATAAAATACCTTGCGAATGCGATAAGTTTTATATAGGTGAAACTTGTAGACCATTAGCTAAACGCATAAAAGAACACAGATCATACATTAAAAACACAGAATTTCATAAATCAAAAATCTGCCAACACGCATTTGATAACAATCATAGAATAAACTGGGATGCTTCGAGTATTTTAGCAAAGGAAACTTGTTCTAAAAAACGCAAAATCAAAGAAAGTGCGTATATATTATTAAATAAAGATAATTGTGTAGCATCAATTTCAGTTAATTTAAATAATACTTGGTTGCCTTTGCTCGATACTGAAGTATCTTCAGGAAAACTAAAAATAAACTAACTTATTACCTTTTTTGTCCTACAAATAATAAATACACCGGTTACTTGTCACTCATGACACATATGTCAAACTATTTTCAGTTTGAGATATAAAAATAATCTAAATTTTAATCATTTCTAATTTAAATATTAGTTAATATTTTATTTTTATTTTCTAACTTAATTTTTTAACTTGACAACGGTGGCCTTTTATTAACTTGGGTTGTAACTATCAATCTGGCTATGTAACGGAATCTTTGAGCCTAATTTTAACCAACTTCCAGCTATTCGATTTCTTTGAAACTTTGCACACGTAATAAGGAAACATGACAATGCAATAATCTGCAAACAGTATCCCGTTATCTTTTTTTGGATCGCCAGGAAAAAAATTCCATTATATTATAAAAACAACACCTAGGGTGTCATCTGTTGGCAACATTTCAAACTTTGCTATTAAATGAAGAAGAAATTTTTTAGTTTTTACACAATTTGGTTAGTTCTGGTTAGTTGGTGTTCAATTTTTATGAACAATAAAAATATAGGGTTCAATTTTTATGAACAATAAAAATATAGGGTTAGTTGCACCATTGGTGTTAGCAAAAACTAAAAACGAAAAATAATTAATAGTTTAAAAAAACTAAAAACACGCTTTTATATGCAACCGAACTAAAAATTAGAAAATAATTTTTCATTAAAAAAATATTGTCATTTCATAGTAAAAAGCGTGGGGTGATAAATATATTAAATGTTATAATTATTATATTTGCAAATATCTATGATGGAAAAGTTATGAAAAAATAGTAAAATGCACCCCACGCTTTTTACTATGAAATGACAATATTTTTTTAATGAAAAATTATTTTCTAATTTTTAGTTCGGTTGCATATAAAAGCGTGTTTTTTAGTTTTTTTAAACTATTAATTATTTGTAGTAAAAGCTTATTTAGATGTTAATAAAATGCAGCATTTATTACAATTTTTAAGTAATAACTTTGAATTTTTCAAGCCAGCTAATGTGCAGCTTAAAAATTACTCCTGTATAGAACTTTATTCGAACACGTTTAAAAATGGCTTAATTTATGAACATCAGACGTCGAAAATATTATTCTCAACGAAGTGAGTGTCAGGATGAGGAATCATAATTTATATCGTTTTTCTAGAATTAATGTTGAGTGGTTAGCAGAGCATTTCCTTGAAGACACTGGAGAAACAAGAAAAGGAGCATTAAATTCCAGACAAAAAATGCAGATATTTCTTCGATTTTTAAGTGATCCGGGATTTCAAATTGGAGTTGGAAAGGATGAAGGCGTTCATCGAACAACAGTTAGTAAAACTGTGAAATTTGTTTTGAATAAAATAATTTAAAAATCACATATTTGGATACGTTTTCCTTTAAATAACATTGCTGAATCACAACAAGAGTGAAGTGCTAAGTATCAGTTTCCTTGTGCATTTGGTGCTATTAATTGTACACATAAGACTTCCAAAACCATCTGAGCATGGAAACGAATACTATAACAGATCTACAGGCAAGATGTAATGCAAAAGAAAAATTCACTTCCATAGAGGCTCAGTGGCCTAGGTCAGTAAACGACAGTAGAATACTAAAGAATTCTGCAATTTATGTCCAAATGAATAATATGCGGCATAATAATATGGTGTTATTAGGTGTTTCTGGTTATGGAATCAGACGTTGGCTGATGACACCATACAAAAATCCTGGAACTCGTGAAGAAAATGCGTTTAACACACTCTTCACGTGTTTTCTGCTGTTAGTTTAAACTTATCTTTTAAGCATACACTTATAAGTATAAGCAAAATATTATTCACAAATTTCTTAGCATGTACTTAAACTTACAGCTGAATCTAATAAGATTGTACTTATGCTATAACCTGACTTCCGTAAATTGTAGTTAATCGTTCTATTGCAAGAGATATTCTTATCTTTAAGGGTTTATTTTATTAGTAGATCATACCAACATAGCATAAAACTTTAAACTGACTTTACCTAATAGTCCGTTTTTGACCTAAAGCATTAACTTGCATTTTTTTAAAATGGAATCCATAGTTGGCTATAACATTTTTAAAAAGGCCTTTTTATAAGCTTTTCAACGTTGTAGGGCAAGATTTCCGAGATCACTGTATTAAATATCGAAAAACCTCACCCTGTATATAAGGCTAATTTATTAATACCTTGGTTTTATTTGAAATTAGTTAAAAATATTTTCTATCTACTTCGAAAAGCGAAGCCACACTATTTAGAGGATTAGTTAAAGAAAACTGCTCCAAAAACTCTTTTTACGAGTGTCTTATCAAGATCCGATTCATATCATATTAGTATTAAAACGACTTGTACACTAGTGCGGTCGGAAAAAGTTTTCAATCCAAAGATTTGACCCAAAAGTTGCAGTAAAAAAGTTTCCGTATGATTTTAAAAAATTAGCAACACTTGTCTAAAATTTTATTTTTACAATATAGTAATTTTATTCGGCATTAGAGCAGAACGTATTATTAAAACTTATAAATCCAGCATTTTTTTTAATATTACAATATTTCCTAGTATATTTTTATTTTCTTTTTGTGAATAATACGTCTATTACTTAAAACTTATTTTTAATTCTAAACATCTTTTCCCAATATAAATATTCCATATTAGCAAAAATACAGGTAAATTACTCTTAAACAAAAATTACAATTTTGGCCAAACCTTGTAGATGCCTGTTACAATTTGACATCTGATAAATGCCTTGTAGGTTTTAAATCATGCAAAACTTTTTATAAGCTTTTTTCGTAAAATTAATAACAAAAAGTTTTCTATATGACGCCACCTTACGCAGACGCACCGTATACACCTGATGCTGTATATATATATATATATATATATATATATATATATATATATATATATATATATATATATACAAAAAAATTGACAAGCTGTCATATCAACGGGGGTAATAGGGGAAAAAATGTTTTCCTAAAATCCTAACATGTCCGAGCCTTTTTTCACAATGACGTTGTAACTGTTATTTAACAAAAAAATTGGATAATTTTACAAAGTAAATATAATCAAACCTCTTGAGCAATATCGGTTGCATGCAAAATATTATCAAAATCCGCGACAAGCAAACCTGCTGAAGTATATTATATTTTATATCTTGCATGGTTACTCCTCTACAACTTCTAAACACAATGGAGACACTTTGTCTCATCCTTTGAATCCTTTATATACAAGGCAAGGCTTAACCGTATCTAAGAACAATGCCAAATTGTTCCTCGTTTAAATTTATATTCGGGAGGCAGGTAGATATTCCCGCAGGTACATAAAGAAAACAAAAGGTGCTTCAGTATTTCATTCACGAAAAAGTCGAATAAAGAATGAAATAAGGTTTGACCTAAAAGTACGTTTAATACACTCAGTGTTACAAAAGATATTTATTAGGCAAGTGAGAATATATTTAAATGTCAGGGTAGAAAATCTGCAACAGCTGCTCATGCGTAGTTTTTTTTTGGATAACATGGTAAGTTGCCGGTAAATGATTTTTCCTACGACCACTTGTGAAAATAGCAAATAGCACACTGATTTCATGCATAGAAAATGCGTTATATCACACTAGTGTTGCAAAGTACTTTACAGCACTAGTGTTGCAATAGTATATTAAACAACAAGGTTTGAAAACGACTCTTTGCACACGGGCGAGACAAATTGATGGACCGAGACGAAGTCGAGGTCCACAAGTCTCGCGAGTGTGCAAAGAGGTTTTCTAACGAGTTTTTACGATACTTTTTATACGACTGCAAATAAAAAAAAACATTTTTTGTGTAAATTTTTATTTTAAAAACAAACGCAAAACAAAAGTAATGAAAACAAGAAACTACAGACTATAATTTAGCAAACAGGAAACTTCATAACTATTTTAAAATATTAATTGTAATGTTTACTTCTGCAGGAATCGTCGCATTGTTGATCGACTTTTTAACGATGGAGACAACATTTTCTGGCACCTTGCTTATACAGTTCTCTGTCGTCGGCATATTGCAGTTTTCTTGCGGCACTTCATTACTCAATTGCTGTTGTGGCTGTGCCGCAACAGACGACATAGAGGAAGAGATCCTCTCTGAAACATCCATTTTATTACTAAGCGAGTCATCTATATAACTTTCGGCGACTGAGCTGGATTTCCATCCACCATGGCGCTTCAGAGCCAGCAAATCTGATCCAGAATTCACCAATATTGTGGCTGACGACCGCCTAAAGCAATGCCCGGTATAGGCTTCTGGAGTTTCCAACATCAAAAATTTGGCGATGTCTTTTGCCATACCGCCAATTTTGTTAATTCCAATGTTTTGGCGAGTGCATTTTCCATTTTGATAATTAAGAAAAAAACGATCTGTTTGCAGGAGTGGAGGTCGAAGGGCAGAATACTTTTTTAAGATGGTGTAGAGACTTCCTGACACTGTAAATGATCTCGGCATCTTCGTTTTGGTATTCTCTAGTTTAATTAACATTGCGCTGCCAAAATCCGTCATATTTTCTTTTTAAGGAAGCACAATTCTTCTCTTCGGCATGCCCCAGAAAGTCCGACTGCCACCACTGCCTGAAACAAGAAAAATACCGATAAGTCTTTAGTTTTATTCATTTTAAGTAAGTACTTTATGAAACTAGCACTATTTAAAAACAGAATTGGGTAACCCCTGCCTACTAAACCTTCTCACTATAAAAAATGACACCATAAAATAAATAAAATAACTGTGATGCCTACCTTGATTAGCAAATATTTCTCGTCTGAAGCGTTCTTTAGGAAGCGGCAAAAATCATTCTCGCTAAGAATTTTGGACTTCTTTGGCACATAGTTTTCTGATTTTCTTTTATTAGGGCCTGCAACTTCTGGTATTTCCCAATATCCGTATTTTGGTTTGCCCTCAGGGTTGATTTTAGCATGGAAAAGGTGCTCCATAATGTTGAAGACTTGTATTTGTTCGACAGCTCTTCAAAGTACACCAACATAACATTTTCGGAAAACGTTTGTACGTTATTTGCTTGTCTCCACTTCATAAATCGATGTAACTCGGCTTCATATCGATCTCTTGACTTTGTTGGAAGTAGGTTTGACGAGATTAAACTCGCTTTTTTAGAATTTCTTCAGAATCGGACATTTTTTCGCGAAATCAAAATTTTTTTGTATCTAAATTGGTATCTAATCAACAAAACAAGAAAACTATGACGGTTGCTATGGAATAAAGCTTACTTTGAGTTTTCTATATTTTTGACATAACAATAAAAACCATAATAAATCATATTGAAAGACAGAACCGTGTGCAAAAAAACATATTTTCCTTGCACACATTGTGCGCAAAATACAATTTTCAAAGCTTGTTTAGCGTGTGCAAAACCCCATTTTCTAAAGCAGTCGTATAAAAAGTACTTTACAACACTGGTGTGATACATATTATGATGTCATTCTAAAAACTGCTATTGGTTAAACGGTAGAACCCAAATTAGCGAAAATCATCTTATTTTATATTTATTAAAATTTACGAAAATTTATTAAAATTTACGACATTTATAATAATAATCTCTTTTAATATCTAATTCCATTTTAAATAAATAATTTTAAAAATCCATCCTTAACCATAAAAACACGTTTGAAGCACAAAAACCAAAAGAGGGGTTGGTGCAAGAGGGGCAAGGGGAAAGAAAAACGGAGTAGCTCAGGTGCATAACACTCTTCCGTCACTGGAACGCCATAAAGTAGAACTGAAATGCTCCTGAGCTACTCGGGAGCGCTCTATTTACGTCACTGGAAAGCCACTCAGGCTAAGTAGATCAAATTTATGAATCCACTTTCTTTTATCCATTCATAAATAGAATCAGACCGTTCCGAGGTTGCCAAATGCTTTCCATATTTTGCATGGTAACTGACGTTTGGTAGTCGTTTTTTCCTTACTTTAAGGACTTTAGGTTATGCATTTACAATTTTCATATTTTTTATATTTTTTCTTAAAAATATGAGGAAAAACTGTTATTTTTACTTAATTTTACATGTGATGTTCAGTTTCATTAACTCGTTTTACCAATTTTACCCCACCCAGCACCCCTTTTCACTCCCCGGTCCCGTAAGTTTATTTACTGATATTTTTTAAAAACGGAATATTTTGGATATGCACCACTTACGTTTTATTTAGAAGAGTGTCTAAAATATGTAAGAATCGATAATTTTAAAAAACCCTTATAATAGCAGAAAACCGTATTAAACTATTAGCGTTATTACCTAACAAACTAACAAACCATACAATTTTTATTAAGTGAGGGCCTTTTTAAATTCCAAAATGATAAAAGTTATATAATGCTTCTAGGTAGGTGATTTTCGATGTAAAAATATTGTCAAAACAGTATTATATAGCAGTGAGGAAAGTATATATCACACTAGTGTTGCAAAGTAAATATCACCCTAGTGTTGCAAAGTTCTCAATTGTTTTTTATTTTTTCTGAACAGACAAACTTTAATTTATTTTTTTTTGGTGAATAATTTGTGGTCGTAGGAAAAATAGTGTACAGTACTCGTGTGAAAATGACTTTCTTACACTCGTGGGTTGTCGTCTAACGCCTCACAATATTCCCACTCGTGTGAAATTAGTCATTTTCCACACTTGTAATGTAATATACT